>VVHJ01063621.1:4233-40478 GCA_015107715.1 Tylochromis polylepis | reverse complement strand
TGTATATAGAGCACCTGGTGTCACCAAATAAACTGTGTTGCATTTACGACCTGCGTAGAGTCCGTTCCTCCGCCGTGACATGTGCGCATAAATTTGCCTGTGCTTGTCTGATGAGATCGGCTTAAGAGCAGAGATTTTGTGTTGAGCATCATAAATTTGTAACAACACTTTTAAATACTGTCAACAAATATAAGTTTCAAACACGCTACACAAACTGAACATCGGTATCAGGAAATCACACATTAAAGTAAGGCCATGTAATCTATATAGACTTGTACGCACATTACTCAGCTGCTCTTTGATTGAAGCCATCACAGTCATCATCTGTGAAACTTCCTCCTGTGGAGTGTCTTTGGTTAACAGCTGAGCTGTGCGGCTTGCTGCCTTACAAGCTGCTTCCATAGCTGGCAATTTGTGCTTGATTTCCTACAGGAAGTTGAAAAAATTATGATATATCATATAACAGAGAATAGATAAGGATTTGTCTAAGTTGAGAAAGCAGATGAGAGCATGGGTTGTTTACCTCAACATCTTGGACAAAGGCTCTGCAATTTAGAAAAGATACTTGGATAGGAGCGGTCATCTTCTCATTGGTTGCATCCATGAACATCTTCAGTGTATTAATCCCATCTTGGTAGTCTTGCCTCAATTTATCCACCTCATCCGCTCTTGCATACTGCCAATGAAATGAAAGATATCACAATATTTTTGTCCAAATTGTCCAAACTTGCAGCTGTTTGGATAAAAATGTATAATTTGATATTTTTTGGTGGTGCATGTGTTGTTCAAAAGTATGTTGCATTTACATGTTTGACTTTAACAAACAGTTCCCTCCATCTCCCGTTCAGCAGCAGGAGTTGCTGCTTTAGATCCCGTGAGACTGTATCGTCACATGTCTCAATGAGAAAGTTCCCGGCATCGTTCATGTCCATGTGCTGCTGAATCCAGTGGGAGAGGTTTCTGAAAAAGTCCTGTAACAAGGAAAAATAAAAAAAACACAACACAACTTTAACTGTGCACTCCATGGCCAAAGAAAAAAAACAACTCTTTTCTTTCTTTTCATGTTTAAAAAAAAATTCAACTTAAAATTAATCAGCACCAATAAAAATTGTACATGTACTGTATTTTCTATTATCTGAATGCACTTACACGTTTGGCATTTTCTGACTGGCTGAGCATCTGCTCAGCATCCTCCAGCCAGGCCTGCAGAGCTGCCACTGTGCTGCTATACTTCTCCCAGTTAGCGATCACCTCCTCCAGCATGCTCCGTACACTGCGCACCTCCAAAGCCAGGTTCTTCCACTGAGCTGTGGTATCACTGAGGAATTTACTCACGCCCTCTGCTTCATCAACTTTAAACAGAGAATGGAAATAGTTCCGTTAAACCAAAATCAGCACGAATGCCACCTGTATACAAAGCATTTGATTATGTCCGCTGATGATTTGGGCTCATGGTTGATGCTGGTGTGTTAGGTCAGAAAAATCATGCTAAAAAAGCATTCAAACTATTGTTATTGCATGCATTATGCATGATTTCGTAGTTTGGGGATTTTAAAGAGAGAGAAACGAGAAGTGCAGCCCCCCATTTGCAGACAGAAATGGCTCAGGATCAGGCAAAGTTTGGACTGTTTTTGGACTTACCTCTGTTACAGGTCTTAGACCCTGTAACGTGAAATCAACAGTAAGTCTGTTTACTAGAAGCCCAAATGAACACTTGCGTATAGTATGTACAAATAACAAGCAGCTTATAAATAAAAGAGCAAAGAGACTTACTTGAACTGTCAGATTTAACATAAACCTCTGCAGCTTGCTTGAGACCTGTAAAGATTATCTCATACTGCTCAAAAAATCTGTGGCCTTCAACGAATGTCTGAAATAGAAAGACAAACGCTCAGTGGTTTGATGGACACTGTGTCTTTTAAAAACCTGGACTACAATTCCTGTGATTTCAACTTACAAAGTAGGTTTGCAATAGGAGTTCAACTGAATCCCGTCGGCCATATTTAATGATCCACGACTTGAGTTTTGATTCAGCCAACATAAGAAATGCCATCAGTCGATACTTCATTTCCCAGAATTCCAGCTTAATCAAGTGAGCGTGCGATGATGTAGACACGAAGTTGAAGCTGCAAATTAAACAAATGGTCTGTTATTATTTCGAAAGGTGCAAAAGACCAAAAAAAGAAATCATGAAACGCCAAAGAAAACTGTACTAATCCTGACAAAGATCTTACCGTTCTGCCATATCCTGGAGCTGCTCGGGTGGGACAGGCACCCCATTCACCGATCTGTCCCTGTGGATCTGCTGAAAGGTTTGCCTGTGGGACTCCAAGCTTTTCAATACCTCCTGCAAAATTAAACAACCGCCTGTTTCTTCATACTGTCCAAAACAAAGTTAACCCCACGACACGTAAAGACTAAAAGGTAAGCTATGCTACCTTATGCTGCTCTAGTTTTCTGTGAAGAACATTGGCTGTCTCTTCATGAGCATGTTGAATGGGAATGTCCTCTCTCAGAGCCATCTCTGCTCTGTGCAGCCAGGCACCAATCACTCCCAGAGGCCCAGGCAGGGACTTGTCCAGATGGATGTGCCAGTCCAGCAGCTGCAATTGACACTCAATAAACAAAACCACTCTACCAAAGCAAGATCCCACCATACAGGAGGCTATGCTGGGCATAACATTTCCACATGGTCACAAGTAATCAGGCCACAAAAGAGTGTTATGCAAGTCTAGACAAGCTGTGGAGGTCTCGAAGAGTAGACCGCCCCGTGAACAACATCGCCTCTGTTCCCATCTCCTCCCCCTCTGAACAAACTGATTCAACCGCTCGCACCCCACTGAACTTTTATTGGCAACGAGTAAATAGATGAACACTGACTGGTGTTTCTCAGAACCTCCAGTGCATCAATCCAATCTTTTTAGCCAAGAAAAGAACAATAACAAATAAAAAAGAATGATTATTATTAATCATCAGGTTTTATTTAATTTATGTGTGGTTAATTATCATAAATCTTCCTGCTGTCTTTGTGGCCCATAATGAATTATTCATGCAGTACAATTACCCTGGTAGACACGCGGTCCCAGGCCTGCTTGACCAGAGCTTGATCCACAGAGAGCTTGCCATCCTTTTGGACTGGCTGTAAGAGTGGATCTGTCTGCTTTTTCTTCATTTCATACTGGACACGGAAGTTCTTAAATGCCTAAAAAAAAAAAAGGAGACACTCATTGCTAAATGGGTTTTTCCACGAAGAATGCTACAGTCCATTTCCCACACCTCACTAACCTGGTATTTGTCAGCGAGGCTTCCCTCTGCTCCTTGTGCCCGTAGCACATCTCTCTCCAGCTGATCTAAAAACACCTTTAGTTCTCTCAGCATCTTCCGCTCCTCTCTCTGTCACAATCAGCAGACATACAGCTTAGATTGGGAACAGACCTAGTGTCTTTTCATTATAAGCATGCCAATGGGAATCTCAAGTAAAAATGACAACCCGAACACACACAGTTAAAGATTAGACTAAAGACTCAACTTGCTAAGAGATCCACACACAAACACAACCTCTACATTTAAGGACTAATTAGTTTTAAAAGTTAAGGTAGAAGAAGAGGGGTTCGAAGAGTGCACAGACAGTATCTTCTTCAAAGCTCTGATTTAGTCTTTTAAGTTGAACATACCTCAAGCATTTGCTCTATATCTTGAGGACCAAACTATCCAGGAAAGCGGAGAGATGCAAATATGTGATAAAGGCATTAGAACAGCAAGGGAAAAAAGAAATAAAGTGGATAGAAAATGGAACAAGACCGAGGTGGGCATTCACTCCAAACAGGAAGCATGCAGCGCTGTGACCTGAACTCTCACCTGGAGCACTGGCACTGACAGTGCAAAAGTTGGAATTGAGCCAAGAAGCAGCTTAACGTGCACAAAAAATAAATACATGACGAAATTAAATGAGCACATGATGATGGAAAACTATGTTGATGATTATATTTATGCTGTGATCATGCAATGATTGCTTTATCTCACTTAAGCTTTATGTGACAAAACGACAAGAATCACATACAGGAGGCACAGCTATTCGAAAGTTTTGCTCAGCAGCAGATGAAGCAACTTTCATTAAGGATGGACTATTCTCTGTATGTAGGCAGTTTTTGGAAAAACTATAGACACTATGTACAAATTTAAATGTAATAACATATATAGTTACATATTTATTCTAATCCCATTTTACCCCAAACTACCACTGCCTACATACACTTGAAATATAAATGATAAATTTAGGGTTAGGTACCTCATCCTGCTGTCCATCGGTCTCAGAATTATGGGGGTTCGGATAGTGCTTCAGAAACTGCGCCACGTATGTCATGATGGATTTCTCATCTGGCTTGTCAACGTCCACATCTGCAGATTAACATAAACATAAACATTGTCCACTGCATTTGTTGAAAGAATACACAAACAATCATATTAAAAAATGGATGCAAATATATTAAGATGTTTAATAATCCTGTCAGTATTAAAGGTAAAACATGCCACGGTGCCTGTAGAGATGAGGACGATATGTGACAGAGCCATTACTTTTGGTATTAAGTCAGTATGGCACATAAATACTTTGTGTCCTTAGGATAACTCTCCCAAGGCCTGCCAGCTAATTATACATGTCTTTTTCATCTCAATCCTTGATCTGATGTTTCTAGAAATCGGGGTCAAGCTCCTGTAAAAGCAAAGGCATTTCAATGTGTAGCTGCAATAAAGCATCACGACTCTGCTAGAGAAGACAGGACTGCAGAGCCACTGCAGACTGCTTCTACACAGACTGAAACTCTGAGCTACAGATAACACAGAATATTAATCTTCTGTAAGGTGGTGTTTTCCACCACACATCTTAGCAGCACAATTTCATTACTCTTTCCTGTGCTAAAAACACTAGCAAACATCCAAAAACTCAACAGTTTAGCATGCATACTCAATACCACTTTGCAAGAATAGACTGCAACTCTGGAATAATTAATGCGAGCTGTTGAAACGGTCAAGGACACCTTCTGGATCCAGCAGACGGGGAATGCCCAACTCATTTTCTGCGAGTGAAAAGGCCTCCTCCAAATTCTCCCTGTTGCTTCTTCGCCGTACCACCTCCATGTCCACCAGGTCAGGTCTGATGGCGTGCACCACTGACTGGAATGCAACGCCATCACGCCAGCTGGGACCAAAGTCCTTCACCTCAATTCCAAAATTCCTTAAAAAAGAAAAATGTAAAAATGTTCATTTTGCAGACTTTGCATACATGAACCTTTCTGATATGATATATATAATGATGATGATTTTTAAAGTGACATACTTGGCTGCTGTACACTGCACCCATTTGAGCAGTGCCTTCTTGGCATTGCCCTTAAATTTGTTGACCACCTTTCTCTTCATTGGAGGGCTTCCTGTTCCAGAGCTGGCAATGCTCTCCACGGAAGAGTTGCTGTTGGATAGAGCCTGAAGGGCTGGCAGGTTACTGGTTAGCTCTTCAATCTAGTTGAGAGAAAAGAAAAGAAAACAAGGACAATATGGCAGCATGTCTTGACATTCCCCTGTAATTTTTAACATCACTTTTAAGCTGCTGATGCTTGACTTATAATTTGTCATTTGTAAAGGTTAGACAGCACAAAAATTAGCAATGGATTAAATGTTGAGCGAAAAAAAAAAAGATCATACAGTGTTACTTGCAGGACAGCAACTCACCTTGGAGAGAGACAATGTAATAAAACTTTTGGGATTTAAAGAGAGATGAAGTATTACCTGGAAGTAGAGGATAACGGTCCATATCAACCCAAGGACAATTGATGGTCGGCCATCTGCGATGTCAGTTGCATGAATGTTAACAAGTTTGATCTGAAACAAAAGCCAAGCGAAAGATTATTATGAGAGTTAAGTCATATTCAGGCAGTCGAGAAGTGAGACTTTCAACCCAGAGGAACCCTTTCAGTTACACAGTCCAAAGAAATTTGCAAGCTTTTGTTTACTCAAAGTCATCAAAGCCACGTCTTTGATGCAGTTAAGTATTGTCACTGGCAGAAGGCACAAACAGCCACAATGAAGAGTCAACCAGATGAAAAAAAGCAAAGTATTCAACTAAAGGTTAAAGCAAAAGCAGATGCAACACAGCATTTTAAACCCTGCATTGAAGAACTACTACAATTTGTCATGTTCGCATCTCTGCTTTTGATGAGGTAATTGAGAATCAGAATTGAGGGAGCCAGACACACCAGTAATCAGTGCTGTAGTCAAAATGCTTTAAACATACATCAGTATAAAAGCTTAATGGCTACACTTATAGAAAAAGAATGACTGTATCCAAGCATTGCATAGTCTACATCGTGCATCAAAAGAAGAGGATGCATACAGCATATGATCACACAGGGCGTTTACTGGCGACTGACCGGTGATCCTCGATACACAGACTGAAGGCACATGTGATGGGAGAGAGATCACAACAATATAAGTCTCAGTCCTCAGGGAACTCCAATGAAAGTGGGACACAGGCTTCATAGACCCAAGAGATTTAGAGATGGCTTATGTAATCAAGGAGTCCCATTTCCTGCTTCTCTAAATGTAGTGCATGTTCTACCGTCAGTTACCTCATGCATACTAACTAAATAGCCAATCAAAAGCTTTTTCTCAGGGGTTATTAACCATACCTTGACTTCTTGAAGACATTCTTTCAAGTATTATATTCAGTTGTGGAAGAAAAATACTTCACAAAATTTACTGTGAAAGGTCAAATTGTCATTATGACTGCATGCTTACCTTCCTGCCTTCAAGGAATTTTAGTGCAGTGCCGATGTTGGAAACCCAGTGGATCCTCTTCAGCTGGCGGCCTTGCTCACAAGGCTTAAGACAGAAAGGACGAAAAGTGAAAATTTAGCTAGCTCATAAAAGTTAAGGATATCTTCATCCAACCATCTGCTGATTTGTAAAATTCAGATTCAGATAACTTTATTAATCCCAAAAAAGCAATGTTTGTTTGCAGCTTACCCCCCACTCAAAAAAAAAAAGAAAAAAGAAAAATCATCATATCTGCTTCTAATTGCACTGTAACACACAGCGAGTGGTCTGTGAGAATTAGCAGGACTTTTCTCAGCAGAGTGCCAAAGTCGCTTTGAGAAAAAAAGAATACAATCCCGAGCTTTAAAGCATGAGTTAGAACCAATGATATCTGTCTATATTAAAATCTTGGCTGATCTAAAATGAGCAGGGGTGCACTTCTGAAAGCGGTAAGTGAAAGCATCAAACACTGTTCACCATGAAAAGAATGAATGACTCATTTGGCAACCAACAGCGTTACAGATAATATGGAAGTCTGTATCAAGACAGGTCTAATCAGAAATTGCAAAACAGAATCTGGGTCAGTGCGTGTGTGTGTGTCTCTGTATTTGTGTGTCAGGAGAGAGTGAAATAGCGACAATGTAGTACTAACAGCTCCTCACAGCGGGAAGGCTCAGATCAAAATTAAGTCCTTGTACAGTAATCCACGACTAAATGTTTACAACCTTTTCAATGAAACTTATTTGTCTAAGTTTACAGTATAGTATATACTACCAGATTTGCTTGTTGCCTTAAACACAGGACAAAATACAATCATTGAGTAGGTTTTGCTAGCATCTTCATTTAACAGAATAGAACAGAATAGGTGATAGATAATAATAGTCCAACAACTGCAAACACAAACTCATGCACTGAATGGAAATGGTTTTTCAGTCAGTATGGCCCCCCAAAAATTACTGTATTTCAAAAACTGACTGTACTTTTCCTGCTGAATATGGACGGGCTGCCTAAATTAAAACCCCACATAATGTACAGTCCTGTGAAAACCTAAGTACACGCTTAGTGATTCCATATTAATTACGAGGTAAGTAGCAGTCAAGTGCTGCTAATCAAATCCACTTTATTAACTGATTATCAGCAAGTATGACCACCCCAGTAAAAGCAGATATTTTGGCAGTTTGAAGGTCTGGAGCATTCGGGTGTGTGTTAATACAGTGTCAAGGAGGGAAAAACATCAATAATGACATTAGAGAAGCAATTGCTCCTGCCCATCAGTCTGGGAAGGGTAATAAGGCTATTTTGAAACAATTTGAAGTCCATCATTACACACTGAGAAAGATTATTTGCAAGTGGAAAATATGCAGGACAGCTGTCAATCTTCCCAGAAGTGGACTTCCCTGCAAATTCAGCCCAAGGTCAAACCATGAAATCCTCGGAGAAATTCCAGAACATCCAAGAGCTACAACTCAGAATCTACAGGCCTCAGTTAACATGCTAAAATTCATGACAGCACAATTAGAGAAAGACTAAACAAATAAGGCTTGTTTAGAAGGGTTGCCAGGCGCGAACATGGCAGCACAGGTTAGGTTTGAAAAGTTGGATCTGAATGAACTACAAGACTTTTAGAACAATGTTCTTTAGACAAATGAGACCAAAGTGGAGCTGTTTGCCCACAATCAACAAAAACAAACACAGCATTTAATTTTTATGTACAGTGGCCATGAACTCCTCTGTATAACAAAGTATTTTAGAGTCAAATGTGAAGCCATCTGATCAACAGCTAAAGCTTTACTGAAAATGGGTTGCACAAGAGGACAATGATCTCAAGCATATCTGCGAATCTACAACTGAATGGCTTAAAAATAAAAGCATCAAGATGTTGCAATGGTCCTGACCTCAAGGTGATTAAAATGCAGTGGTGGTACCTTCAGACAGCTGTGTGAATGTCTGCAAACCTCATTGAACTGAAGCAGCATTAAGAAGAGTGGGCCAAAATTTTCTCACAATAAAGTAAGAGATGATAAATTCATACAGAAAGCAATCAAAGTTATTGCTTCATAAGGTGTTGCAAGGCACTGAATCACGGAGCGTAATTAGTTTTTCACAGGACTGTAAATTGAGAGTCCTGTGCAAACTTTCTTTTTCACGTGAATGTAAAGTCATATAATTTATGCCTAGATCCTATGAAAAAAAATAAAAAATACTTACAAGTCTTTGGCCAGACAGCACCTCCAGCAGTGCCAAGAGCTTCACCCCATCTTTGATGTCCTCAAACAGGTCATTTACCTCCAGTGGTGGTTTATGCTGGAGGAGAGAAGTCGGCTTTAATGTGCAGAAGCAAAATGTCATGAAAATCTGCAGTAATTAGAAGTTAAACTATTACGCTATGAATTCTAGCATATCGAAGGATACTAGCACATTACAGCAAAGAGGAGAAACCAAAGGCTGTTTGTGAGAAACGAGCTTGTTAGCAACAACTACACAGCCTCCCTGCAGCTGAAAAGATGGTGCCTTTTCCTCAGCAGTGGCTCGGTGCCCAGTCCTGAGGCGATGGTACTCATTTAACCCTAACAGGTTACTGTCTCCTGATATCATATCCACACATTTACAGAACTGCAGATTCTCCAACATGAATGACAGCGTTATGACGTACTGTTTTACAGGTTCAGCACAGAATAAATAACCGGAACACATGTTTATTTATGCAGCACAGTGAAGCTGTAATTAAAAGCAAAGCTCACCATGGGAATTCTTTATCTGGCACTGTATACAGGCCATTTCACAACTCAACATATTCCATGACAAGATGCAGTTGGCTGCCTATTTGGGGCAAAGCAGCATGAAGAAGCAAGCTACTGTCTTGTTACTGGTTGCATGTACTGTTTTGTCTTTTTGTCACAAAACGACGTTAGATAATCTCTTATTGTGCTCAGTTCTGCGATATCATAATAAATGAAAAATCTCAGTAAATGCCCGGACAGTATAACACTGCGTGGGATCACCATTCGGGCTTTTCCTGTGATTTGTCACCTGTTTATACAACCTAATTAAAATGCATATTGTTCCTTCAACACTGCAGCTTAATATCCACGTTGAAGTATGAGTATAGCTGAGACACAATTTTAGGAATGTAAGTTTAATGAGTTTTATCTATATGTCGTGATCTATTCTATTTCTGTTAGATAAAATAAAAAAGCAGCCCTTCAGGTTTTCAAAGGCTCATATAAGCACAAAACAGCCTTTGTAGTTTGGAAAATCGCACGTACCCTGGAAACTTAAAAATTACTGCGCTATCAGCAAACACTTAACAGTGGAAAAACAGGGAGAATCACTGGAAAGTTGCTTAGTAACACAATATCAGAGGAAATGGGCACAAAGGCTGAAGGGAAGTGTGAGAACTCAAGGAAGTTCAAACTTTGATAAACTTTGTTCAACACTCATCTATAAAAAGCTAATTTAATTCAAAGCGATTTTTTAATATTTATACATGAACACACAGAAATCTTTATGTAGAATTTTTTTATGACAGCAAAAAAAAAAAAAAATTTTGAGAAGAAAAGTTGCCACTGTAAATTCTTCTGTTAAATAAGGCAGTCACTCAGGAGCTGTTTGCAGTGCCAACCTGACTGTGTGAAATGGCTTTCATGATGTGGCTAATGCTACATTAGTCCTATTGGTATGCGCAGTGTGTGAGCTTGAGCGCAGCGCATGAATAATGATGAATAGACCAACAGAGCGTCCCAACTCTGGCCCACCACATTACTCAGATTCTTGTAAAGTTTTAGAAGCCAAGCTTTGAACTATCGTGGGCAGATCAGGCTCAACAAAAGACCCCCTTTAAACCAAATCCTTTGCCAGATCCCAGACTGAAAACATGCAGTGTTACCCCATGCTGCACACTTTGCTGTGTCATCTGCAGTTACATAAAGATTCCCAGCTAGTTATTTATATTTTGAGCAATTTCTGGTATGCAGTACATCAACGGACACAATCTAATTTAGCTCCTGATACATTCGAGTCCCACTGTGATGCAGTACAGCATGTGGCCATGTGTTATTGTTGTGCACTTAGGCCCTTGTAATTTACATGCGTGAACCTTATAAGCAGACGACAGCCTGCAGGGAACAGTCCTCACCCTCTTGCTCTCCATCTGCACACTGCATCACTGTCCCTGCCAATCCTCTCCGCAAACACACACATACGCCAACGCACACACAGAGCACATGAATAACTGAACACCAACACACATACTTACGCACTCATAAACAGAAGACACACAAACACTAGAAAAACTACAAACACCAGTTTTTAGTTAATCCTTAAATCCATTCCACTTTAACTATAAATATTCCAAGTGTGATTCTTTAAAACTGAACTGAGCTTTGTCTGATCTAACCTGAAGAATCACAAGTTTGTATGTGTATGGAGTTTGTCCCTTCCCCTTCATTAGACCCAGCAAAATGCCATTGTAAACAACATCCCAGTCTCATTAAGCATGATTTCATTTTGAGTGCTTAAGCATCTTGGTAAATGATGTCATTATTTACAGCTAACTGGATAAATTCAATTGTCTTGTGCAGTGTTATCAAGGCTGGTGTTGTCACATGGCAAAAATAATTTCGCAATCACTTCATTTTACAGATCTGACAGGTCAGCAGCTTGAAAATAGAAGCTAAATAAATATAACAAGTTTGGCAGGTTGTTTTAAGTGAGTCTGATCAGCCTGTAAATTATATCTCCAATAGTTTATAAGTGATTTAGGTTAGTTAAGTAAAGAAAACAGTGGACTGCATGGATGGAAACTCACACTTACCTTGGCTAAATGAGAATTGATCCATTTTGTGAAGGTTCTCTTCTGCACTGCCTCTTGTTCATCTGGAAATTAAAGAAACATAGTCCATGTCAACACACGATCGCCAAATCGCATGCTCCGATACATTACAATATTAGGCTCACCAGAAGAACTGGTGAAATTCAACTACTAAAAAAAAATCATAAAACACATACAATAATAATCTTACTTAAACTTTTGTGACTTGGAACCATTGTAGGACTTCCACAGTCAGAATAATATTTTATCATAACTTACACTATATAATGTCAGATAGCGTTGGAGCACTCCTGCACCGTGTATGTCAGCATGCATAATTTGTAGACTATTTAGATGTGTGCAGCTGATTACCAGTGCTAGTGTAAAAGATCCTCCTGGGAAGTGCACTCCAAAAGAGGTCACACTAGGAGATTAGAGGATGAGTAGAGAGGCAGTTTCTCACCCCGCAAACCCCTGTACGTCCAGCGTTAACATGTGTGATTGTTTAGGTCACCCTCAGCCTCTCTTGTGGCAGATTAATGTATTCATTCAAAATCCTTCATGCATTATTCAGGATGTGTAATAAAAACAACACATTTCTTTGCTTTGGCTGTTGACACGGTGAGAAGTGCTTTCTAACACCCTGTCAAACATATCAGTTGGCTAATGCTGCATGCCACACAGAGTGGCCATTTTTAAATATCCACCCTTGGAGATATAGACAGTGGTCACGTGTTTAAGGAGGCATTGCAAACACTATAGAGGGAGCAATGATATCAAGTTAACCCACAGGCCAATGCTTCATCACTGATGCACTAGGGATGCCCACTGAAGCATAGCAAGTACATACAGATGTGAACATGCTAGGATGCAACACACAGAGCTGTGTTTGGGCAGCAGGATAACTAGTTCTCAAAGCAGGGATTCACCTACAAAGCATTAGGATATGTTATGCCCCATATTAGCCACATAGGACCACACAGACAAGAGATGATGCCCTACTTACCGCGAAGATACTGAAAAAATCCAGTCACCAGATTTAAAGAAGTCTTCCTGACAGATACATCCTTATAGTGAGCCATTCTACACCCCACTCTCCGGCTCTCGCCCTGTGCATTTCATGAGTTCCAGTGTGCATATATGTGTGTGCGAGAAAATAAAATCCAGAGTGGAAAATCTGACACAGAAACACCCAGATGTCCTTGCACCCTTTTTCCAGCAGGAAGCAAAACAGATCTGGCTGTCTGGTTTCCCAGTGAAAGGAAAAGAGCTGCTGGAGGCTGTGTTGAATACGTCCCCTCCTCCCTGACACCCTCAACCTGACACACACACACACTCACACAAGCACACACACACACACATACACACACACACACAAACGGTAAAGCAGAAAACTCTAACAGAAAGGGTGATTTACAATCCCATCCTTCCTTCTTCCTGTGTTTTTCCCATCCAGAGGAGCCATGCCTGTGTGGATGTGCACAGCCCCCGCTGTACTGCCTCGCTGTATCATCGTACCATCTGAGGCTGGAGAGAGCTCAGCTTGAAGCATGGCTCCACCAATCAGCATACGGGAGGCGGTGATGTCACAGCCCTGGCTGCATTATCCCGATTTAAGCTTGGTTTGTGTGTGTGTGGGTGTGTGTGTTGGTTTGTATTTGCCTATAAGATTTGCCTAATCCTCTATGAGACTGACACATTTAAAAGCATTAAAATGTCCAAGACAAAGAAAAAACTAAAACTTAAACAAGTTACTTTTTTCACAGCACAAATAAATAAGGTACCTTTAGGTTTATTTATTAAAGAACAAAATTGGACTTCTTCACAAAGCTCTCCATGCTACAACTAATCTTAATAATTAATGCAGTCTGGTGAGTGATGTCTACCACCTGCTCTCTCTCAGTGTCAATGCTATTGTGACGTCAAAGCAGACACACCCACGCCGGGATCCCCTTTGTACAAAAAGAAGCATGTTAAAGCTCTCAAGCGTGCCCATATTGTTCTATTAAGACCTCAAAGAACCCTTTCAGCTCTGACCAGTCTGACTACTACTCAACTCTCCTGTATATAACATACAACAGTTACTAAATATGGTACATGATAGCTTCTCAACTCCTGCAGAAAAATCCCTTTATTCTTTCAAGACCACCAGCATGCTAAAAGCCTCTCTGATATGTTAAAAATAGGCCTGAGGTTGCCGTTCTATTATTATCGCTCTATAGACTGCTGGTGGAAGTGGCCCAGAAAAGCTATTTGGGTGAAAGTGTTTTTCTATTTTTTATCTAAACAACAAAAGGTTATCAGTACTGTTAAAATGACACTGAAAGCTGCACATACTGAGAACAATTAGCTTTTAGAGGTACTAAAACTATTACTCAGCCCAGCTAAATACCAAACTCTCCATATCAGACAGGTCCAACCCAGGAAAAGATCTCTACTGCAAAGGAAGTGATCTGTTTTTGTTCCCATCAGAGGCAACTAGGGCAGGAATCATGTAAAAATATATTGGATACTAGTGCCAATATGGGAGTGGTTGAGCAACTTAACATATGAAGTAGTTTTTTCTGCTTTTTTTAATCTAAAGCCCCTCAAATTATAAATGTTGAAAGGCACTGTTTACGATGAACTCCTGTTTAAGTACGAGTCAAACGATAGTACAATTTTGACATCAAATCATCTTGAAACAAAGCAACCGTATCATGTTAAGAAGGCATGCATGTGTGATCAATATTATTATAATTATTAATGGAAAGAAAATGCCACATGGAATGAGAAAAGACTGGGGTTTGGGAAAGGCCTCAGTAAGACTGGCAGTAGCTCGCAGGCCAGACAGACCCCTTGTACCAAAGGGAGGAGGTGAACAAACCTGCATGTAGGGCAGGAAGGTTTGCAAAAACATAACCAGAAGTGGAGCATGTGAGAAATGAAAATAAATTATCTTCAGTGAGTTAAAAAAATACAAATCTGACATTTAGTAGCAAGTTCTTGTTACTCTAGGCAAGGGAAACAAAAGCACTGATGTTCGGTATCCCACCCCAAAACATAACGAGAACATCAAAATGAAGGAAGCAAAGACTTTTTGAACTTTTCCTAATGTTCCAGCTGTTTGGTACAATGCTCAATCATGGTATTAAGGAGCTGTCCAGAGTCCTGAACTCTTATTTAGAAAGCTCATTTTCTGTAAAAAGATGCAGGTAGATATAGCTCACACCTTACTATCTGGATATAAAAGCTCTGCCTAAGACTATGTAAAACAGCACCCAATCATGAGTCGTTATGTTTGTGTCATACTTAATTAACAATGACATAATACTAATAGATAAGTGGCAAATAAAAGTGGATACACTCAACTGGAAATAGCACACAACACATCAAACCACTAAAGCACCTGCAATTCATGAGTAATGAGGTACTTAAAGTGATCTTAGGAGAGATGATACCACTGGAAATACTGTACAGTAGGTGCTCAGCTTCGCTGGCTAACGGTGGTCACCTGGGAGCACTGTAAAAGCTCACTTTTGTTCCATTTAGTCAGCAGAAGCCCTAATTGAGTTCCAACAGGCCAACAACAATCAAGTAGGCCATGAAATGATTCTGCAGCTGGACTCAAGCCAGCGAACCCCATATGAAATGCACAAGTGAGAATGTGTTACTTAGAATGGCTTACTTATCTTCATAGTAATATGGCAACGGTGTAATCTTTTCAAAAACAAAGCCATATAAGCATAATACAAGCTATTGCAGAGAAATAACTAGCTTCTACAATGTTAGGAATCTGAAACAGTCTGACACGGAGCAGTAATTAGGCTCCCTGTTCATGAGGTAAAATTAGCATGATAGCTGTCTGTTTGCACCAGCTGTCAGTGACACAGCAGAGTAAAAGCATCTCTTACGGCTGATGACATGCATGCTTCTCTTTCTTTCGCTTTCATTTACTTGCCATCACTCTGTTGATGATGTAATGACAATCTACTGTGGTGCACACAATGGGTGCACTCTTACCCAGAGGCTATCAAAGTGTGACTACTGGCTACACGTAGGCTATGAATATGTTTTAGCAAAAAGCATGATTTTCACAGCTCAAGCATATTTAATGAACGCAACAGACGCTAAACAATTATTCCTCTAATGCAGTTCTTTACATGTGAGGGTTTACTTCTTTATGTCTAATTATATCTTTTAATCTGGATAGCTCTACATTTTGGGCTGCTGGTCTGACTGAAAAAGCATTTGAAGACAACACCTGTCTATCAGCTATCCATATGTTGGTGTTGTTCCTGCATCATCATAATAATGTTGGTCCAGGATCAAGCATTGCAACTGACCAATCACCCTGTTGTGATGTCCTAGCTTTGAAATTTTGAGTAAAAAGGAAAAATTGTTTTTCTTTTATGTAAAACTCTCTTCTGTAACAAATGTTAAGCATTTCAAGTATTTACTTTATTGATTAATGGAATGTAACAAATATATTATCACGTTAGGGTTGCTGTTAGCCAAAATTAGATTACTCATGTTGGTTTGCTGGTGATAGTTTTTAATAGCGTTAGCTAACTTATTGGCTAATGCTAACAGAATGCTCAGACAACATGACTGGTCAGTTGCAAAGACAATCCTGGAACTACATAATTATGATGATGCAGAACGTGCCTTAAATTATGTTGTTGGGTTTCTTTTTCCACCCCCTCTAAAAGAGTTTATGTGATTGGTCCGTCTGTTTGTTTGAAATAACTCAAAAAGTTGTCAGTGGGTTTACATGAACATTTTACCTTTGTGCAACTTTGTCAAACCAGATCAAGAACTAGATCAAGATATTTTTAGAATGATTTTTTTTTTTTAAACCTGGATATTTCCCATCATATCTTTACAAATACATATCAAATCGAAATTTTTTTTAAAAAACTGGAAGACATTGGCTTGATCTACTCAATTAAATATCACAAACTGATATAGATCTAAATATTCTTCTGCATCCAGGGACTCAATGTTACAGAGGGACTTTTCGGTGCTGAGTAAACTAAACTCCTAAATCCTTTAACTGAGATACTAAGTGTTGCAGTTCCTAATTCAGACAATGAGACTTGCTTACTTTCCTTACAGAACACTAAGAAAATAATACTAGATATTAGCGCATGGCCGATTTTTAAAACCAATACCAATACTGATATTCTGTGATTTAAAGATCTGATATATGGGCTCATTTTTTTCTTAAACATCAACAGATTTCCCTAACATTTTTTATGTGTGGTTATTTATGAGTCCTTAGTAAGACAAGTTTTTTGTTTCCACTCTTGATATCTGTGTTTGTGGCATACATGTGTTGCCAACAGGTAAGTTGCAAAATGCTCCTTGGTAAACGAACTATGTAACATCAATATTCATAACATTGTTGAACGGTGTTTGCTCTTCGCTTTTTAAATTATCATTTATCCATCCACCCATTTTCATCTTCTTCTTCTGTCACACCTACAGACAACCTTTTATGCACACATTCTACATCTATGGCAAATTTAGAATAACCAGTTAGCATAAACACATGCATGTCTTCGGACCGTGATGAAGCTAGAGTACCCGGCGAAATCCCACAGTACATGCAAACTACACAGAAAGGTCGAATACTGGACCAGCCAATATATCAGCTGTATCAGGCTCTACTAGATATCTTCGTTAAAAAAAACCCAACTCATTAAATCACATTAACAGGCTTATTTCCGTCTGTATAATATGAGCTCAGATTGCATTCTTTATGTTTCTGGAGCACACATTTATTATAGTCCACATCACCACACAGAATTCACCGCACGCAATTTACCAGCTGTGTTTCCTCATATCCTGTTTGACACACGGTCTCAACTAGAGTGAAACCCACAAGAAGTCAGTGAGCATATTATGAGAGGAACACGCCTATCACGAATGCTCCACCTGGCAACTAACAGGCATTAATTATTCCCCAAGGGCATTTAAGGTTGCAAGGTGCAACATCATAAAGGTTTTAAATCAAAGCGACAAACAGTGGAAAACCATGATAGAAGCAACATGTTCTTAATCTACCTTTTTACATAATGGCTTTGCTGTCAATAATACATCTGTTGCTCCATTCAAAGTGAGTGTGCAATAACTGTCTCTGTAGGATACTTTAATTGACAGGAAGCTGCATATGATTTCCAGTGGAAAAGCTGAGAGCACCTTGCCGCTTGCCATCTAAAATCACTGGCACGCTAATGTCTTCCAGATGTGACTAAAATACACTTCCTGGCATGAAATACATCCGTGGCTGGCACTTTGCAGTGCAGAGCGTGCCATCTGTGTACTGATCGCGTGAACTTTAACAGGATTTTTATTATTTTCTTTGTAAGACCTAAGAGATTTGGCATATATTTATCACTCAGCAATACTGCAATGACAAGAAACAATCTAAGCATGCTTCAATTAACTCTGAGTGAGCTGGTAGTCCTTCTCATTAAGGTACAGCACAGCCAATGTGAAGATATCAAAATGTCAAAACACCCACACAAAAGTGTTCTTTGTCTCGCATTTATAACCTTCTTTTAGCTAACATATATTACCATTAGGCAAACTGAAATAGCTGCGCAATGCACAGGAAATGAGGCTTCTCTGCAGCAGGAACTGGGCAGCACTGGCATAACCACAGACAAACCTTTCATAACAGTATCTATGGTAACACCCCATAAGGTGTGAAATTTCCTGGTATACTGTATATCTGAAGTACAACTAAACCTGTGCCAGACTTGACCAGACTTGTAAAATGATGGTTGTGGCCTAATGCCCTTGTAACAAAAGGGGGACGCCAACAAAAAGAGACTCCCGTTATCGACCTATTCTCTTACCAAGGACAGAAAGGGTGTCAGGTTTTAGTCTTGTTCAGTGCATTGTCTGTGCACTTGTGAAGGCACTGTTGTTATGACTCAAGACTCCTATCTCCTATCAAGACTTGAGGCAGCTCAAATGTTTCTTGCAATCATTATCCTGCCTCAAAAAATAAACAACAACCAAAATAACCTACAACTAAAGACTACTCTGACCAAAAGAGCAAAAATCGGACAGTTCACTGAAAGAAATTTTCTAACTAAATAGCATTCTAGCACTTAAGAAGCACAGCGTTCTCTGCACTGATGACAAGACTTGATGCTACTTGGACAATGACATGACGCAAAAATGTGTGCCTCTTTACTAAAAGTTTGACCTACTAATACCTACATAAAATCTGACGTGAAGATGTGAAGACAAACTGATCAAAGAAAATGAATCATGTGCTTGATTTCACAGTATTCACAAAATAAATCAAATTGTGTTCCTCCACATAACTTCTTAATTACCCAGTCTGGGTCACCAAACAACACACTATGTCTTCTTGTAGTTTGGTCACAAGATTTGCAGGAATCGACATTATTTTTTCTTGATACACTAAATGCGATTATGTGCTACCTGGAAAAAAGCCTTCTGACAAAAGGGACCATGTGCACACTATATCAAATTAGCCAAATGTGTGATTCTGTTATGGTTTCAAAAGCTACAAATGCTTGAGAACAAGTCAGCTGCAGTGTAGTGTAACTTCGTACTGAAACACATATGTTATAGTGCAAACTGGGCATTTTAAAACTATTCAAATCAACCAGCAACACGGTTTGCAGATTGCCAAGAAATTTATTTTAACAGTAGGTCTACTAACTGTAGGCACACATGCTCACATGCTACTTTGTAAGTGTGTGAGCATGTATAAATGTAAGCCTGCATGTGTGAGCATCCTGGATTGCAAATGTTGGCAAACTTCAGATGGGCGTGCAGCCAAACTTTGAATCAGCACAATATTACAGTGCAGCAGTGCAGGAGCAGAGGATGTTGTGTCCGTAAACCAGCTGAGCAAAAGGGTGCTACTTACCCTGCAGTCTCTGCATCACATTAGCTATGTCCACAGACGATCGACCTAACTGCCTTGGAGAAGCCATGTTGTCTCCCTGCAGCTGTAATGACAAGGTGGTGTCACTGATGCTGAGAGCAAAAGATCCTTCACAACTGTCCCGTGTGGGACATCCCCTCTGCTCCTCCCTCCTCCTCTCTGCTTCTTTCTAATTTCACTGCAGGAGAAGGCCCAATTGAATCTCAGGTTTCATGAAGGGACAAGCAGGTCTACTGTCCAATAGAGGCACTTCTTCCATTCACTGCCTGCAAAAGAAAGGTATATCACTCGAGACTGAACAGAATTATTTTGCTGTTTTGTTCTACTTAAAACTTAAAAGATGAAACGTCTGCAAAGATTTCTTTCAGAAGAGCCTCAACTGTTAGTTACTTTCAACTTCTTAGTAAGTCTTAAACAGATAAATATTTGCAACAGACAAGTCAGTGAACGATTGGGATCAACAGTAACTGGTATTTAGATATAATTTTAGTTCCTAAGTGCTATTTACTCCTTAATATCATTCAAGTATCCTTTGAGACAGGCAAACTCATTCAAAATGATACTTGACTTCATTTAGTTTCCTATGTTTTCGCGGATAACTAAACATACTATTGTATTACAGCCAGGAAGGCAAGTATAAGGACAACAGAGCCACGGTTTATGTTATTAGTGACACTTGTGCTTTTCTGACACTCAAGAAAATGCATATATAGGATCCTATGAGACTACAGGTGTTACAAATTGGGGCGAAAAATTATGACACTGGATAACTAAAGCTGTGTGACAGTCAAATATTTGCTTATATGATAGGTAAGCTACAGACTATGAAGACATTTGACTGAATTTGACTGTACTTAGAAACTGGCAGGAAGTCATAAATACAGATAGATAGATATATATTTGTGTGTGTGTGTTTTCAACATGTAAGCGGCAATAACAAAAAAGCTAGAAACGGTTTCTCCTTGGCTGATGCTGTCAGTTATTTAAAGCATTTTTTTTTTTAAAAAAAAAGGAAGTTAAACTGTCGACTGAGGAGATGTAAATGAAGATGAGCTCAAATAAATGTTAAACTTAGCTGGACACCAAGCTTTGCATCCAAAGCTCCCATGTCTTACTAGGCCTACAAGCAAGTTACTTTACTCTTAACTAGTGGCTATCAAAGTAGCAGAGCTGTAGAGCTATCTGATGTGTGTGCATGTGCATGTTCGACACGAGAGGAAGTTACTAACCATTACAGAAGCAACACACACAAGAACGAGCACGAAAACCCCCGAGCGCACAAAATGCAGGTAATTAAATAGGAGGCCAAATGAATGAAACATAAGCAATCAAGAAATCTGCAGCAGCTTATTGACATTTCATCTTACCGCACTGAGCACTGAAGAGCACGATAACTTCACAGAGGAAGTGCCTGTGTGCTGCGCGTGTTGCCTCGTTGCCATTGGTAACTCTGAAAATGAAACATGGTGGCGTGAAGCGCTGCAGCCGCCGATAAATTCGCGACCGCAAGAAGCTGAGCGGCAAACTGCACCACACGCTGCAGGAGGAGGGCTCGGGAATGTGTGGTCAAGTTCCTGTCACTCCTATTCTATTTATTTATTTGTTTGTTTATTTGTTTGTTTCATAGGAACAATGGGTCTATTCTTTCGCAGAACACAGATGATTCCCGGGTGTATATCCCTCTAAATATATAAGTAATTCTGATGGCAAAGTGATAACATTTTTAAATGTTTAGCAAATAGTGCAGGGCAAAAATGAAAGAAACACACTGTGGTGGTTTAATGCAATGCATGCACATCAATAAACAAGGCTATTAAAGATAACCTGTAATCTCTAATTAATTACTTTATTAATATTTAATATGCTTTGCTTTATATGCTACTAAGAGCTATTTTCAGGTTGCCAGATTGTTGAAAATCCTCCTCCAGCGTGAAACTTTAGAGGGACCTCAGTAGACTGTTTAATCACTTCTATTCTGCAAAAGGACAGCTTATTAACATTTACAAGTGACTTAATGGCTTAAAGCATGAGCATGTATTGTTTTACATGTATTCCATATAATTCTTGCTACCTGATGATACAAACACAAACACACAGAGAGCTCATTACTTAAACTACTTAAAAAGTAAAGAAATTAATTTGTGTTTATGGCTAAATTTTGCGGAACACCACCTTGATGAGGTGATGATTGTCAACACCTGGAGTACCAGAAGCTCAAAAGAAGAGTCGGTAGAAGAATAAGCTGTTTGCTATTGGCAGAGAAGATGTGGCAAGTTATTTTTTTCATGGGTGCAACTCACATTAACTCTGCTGCTCAACGCACAATTGCATTTTCCTTACAACTGTTGCACCATGGGAAATAAACAGGCTTTCCAAAGGTATAACATTTATAGCCAAGAATCATTGTTACGACAAAGAAATAATCGACCAAACACACATTTGTGCTAAATTTAGATTTATATTCATTCTTTAGACACTTGCACGAACCATTGCTTGCCAATGCTTTTTGCCCCCTAAAGGGAAGCAAGTCCGTACAGTGTCATACCTTAATATGGTTCAAAACCTATGTGCAAATCAAGTGCTCGAAATAGAAGTCATTGCAAGTACTCTGGCACCACCTATTGGACTTTTCTGTGACATCACAGTCTTAAAAACAAGCATCAGTTCCTTTACCTAGAAACAACACGTTTTTAACTAAATGAAAGCCCTGTTTAATTCTAATACTATTAAAAAAAAACAAAGAAAAAAAACAGAGGAACACAGAAATACAAAGAGCTGGAATAGTATGTTTTATCAGCTGTTGAGCTGCAGAGGGCTGTGGTTCAGGCTGTGCTGTCGGCCTGAAAGCTCTTAGGGCAGGAATGAAGTGGGAACACAGCAACAATTGAAGGAAATCCCCACAGAGACTCAGAGCTTGATACCCTGCAGACTCTTAAGCGGATGGTTGGGTTTTCATTATCCAGAACCTTGTCAAGACACTTGTAAACTTTCTCAGGCAGATGAGGAAAGACTGTTTATCCTGACTTACCTGAAAATCCATGAAAAACTTTTTATATGATACTGAATGATCTGAAGTTAATTGTTCCATAAGTAATAGATGCCTTAAATGTGGCCAGCTTTTTAAATAAAAAAAAAAGTGTCAATAATGGCTCGTTAAAAAGTATTGATCGCAAGGAAATGATGTAAAAGGAAATGAGCTTGTTTCCCTGTGTTATGTCCCACGCAGATAAGCAATGCATTTGCTAATTTTAAAGACAGAGAGGGAAGGAAGCATGACAGCAAAGTTTCCTCCATAGCAAACACTGTAGGGGGGGGAAGCAAAAAGTCTGTCTTGGAAAAAGTTCAGTGTTTCTCCATCCGTGTGGAAACTAGTCCCAGCTCATAGTGGAATAATGGCACAAAATAAAACGGATCCCTCTTTGGAAATAGACAAATCATTCAATGTGGGTGAGTGTATCTGCATTTCTTTCCCAAAGCTGCGTAAAAGTGCAGAGTTTTGTATTGTAAAATACAGACGTGATAGTTCTTCACTTGATTCACCACATACAGTGTCACAGTAAAAAGCCTGCAATCCAAGATTAGATCACTAGAAAATACTGAAATACACATTATTTTCAGATCAGTCAAATAAGTACTGAATGGTCTGGGGCCAAAATAGAGTCCTGCTGCTACTTCAGTACTATTCGGGTATCTTGGATGCAATTCATTACTGTAGACAGAGTCAGAACAGCTAGTATACAGTACTTCAAATAGCCCCTTTGAGTTTCTTATATTTTTTTCTAGAGTAGAAAATTTTTTATCTATGATAGGCCTTGTTTGCCATAGCTGTCTTCATGTCTTATATAACACATGAATCGCTTTCCTGAGCGCCTGTCCAATTTTAGTACGTGATTATAAAAGTTCTCATTATTTCTGGACAAGCATGACAATGGAAATGTTGAGTAATTTTTTTTATACATATGACATAAATGAAATGGTCTGTTTGCGCTTCATCACACTGATACTACACAGACTAAAAAACCCACACACCAGGTATGATGTAAGGTTTTATGTAACATTGTAGCCCAGTATAGCATTTCCCAGAAACAATAAATCAATACGCCGGAGGAAAATTTCCAAACAACTCTAAGATCTTAACTGTTTCTCTCCTGAAACCACCATTCGGATATATAATTTACCCATTATGAGAACAACACAATCCATCCTATCTCCCTCTAAGCTAAACATTTTCAGCCATTATTTTTTTTTATCCCTCTGCAGTTTCCCTTTTCTGAGACTTTGCATGATTTCTCTGTTTCCAGGCGATATGATTCTAGCCTTCTGTTTATCTGTACTTGTGGGCCTGCTGCTGGGTGCTTTGATCTACATTCTGTTGACCTGGGCATCCAGGCGCCGGGCTACAGCCAGGATCACCAGGCACTCCAAAAAGAAATCTGGCGTTTCACAAACAAGCGATGCCACAAGCAGCCAGCTGGGCCTGTATCGAAGCACTTTTTTGAGCATCTACAGACAGCCCTCTCTCGAGCCAGTTGGCCCCCTGGGGAGTAAGCCAGGTGCGGAGACATCCACGTTTCGCCCACTGCCCAAGAAAAGCAGGCCTGCCCTAGATATGGGAGATGACACCCAGGTGTCTGAGGATGCAGCGCCTTCAAACTCATCTGATTCAGCATCACTTGTGTCAAACAAGAGGCATTCCTTCTGGCTGGGCAACAACGGGCTTAAAGGTTTTCTACCCTCGCAGACGCCCCCTCCTGCATATGACACTGTCATCCATGCCGTTGAAGAGACTTGCACCTGAAAAAGTCCACATAAATACAACAAGAACTGAAGCAGTTCAGTGGATAACAAATGACTTTCTGGCTTTGCATAAAAGGCTTTTAAAGGGACAGCTGTCTGTGCATGATTCACTTTGAAGCAGTGTGAAGGGGATGCTTTTAGAGGCATGAAGTGTCAGCTCAGCTTTTGTTTAAAGACACGAATAGGGGTTGCAGTTTTGATAATTGATACATTTGCACATTATTTTCCTGACAATTCACTTTTTTTCCACAAAATATCAGCAAATGACAAAATAATAATGGCCATCCTATTTTGTCTTCTTTAAATGTTACATATCCATTTGTGATGACCTATAAACGGACACAAGAGGCACATTTGAAAACCGAGGTAGATCGGGGGGAGCTGTTTTTGCTTTAGCTTGGAAGTGGTCCACTGATTAATTAATCATCAAAACAGTCACTGATTGAGTTTCTCTAAACTGGTTAATTGTAACAGGACCCCTAATAACCTGTAAACTACCAATTGTGGTAAAAAATAAAAATAAAAATTTAAAGGTGGGGGGGGTGGGGGTCTGAGGGCAGATTTTGCCCCTGATTGTGTCCATGAGAGCCAATAAAGAACAAAAATAATTTTTTTTTAAATGTCTGAATCTATTGTCATAGAATTCACACATGTGAATTTAATGAAATTCATATCTCTTGTTTATGGTGCTGAACATGAGGCAGAAAGGTGGGACACTGGGTTACCAGCGCACGCATTACATCAAGGTGTCAAGAATGTCACCTCAACTTACGTCGCAAAGATCGGGTGCGCCTTGTGGGGTTGCCATCATGAAAGAAACACCCTTTTCAAGTGCAGTGTTGAATCTAATGTTTATTATAGGCTAACAGCCCGTGGACGAACCTCCGTATGATAAGGTATCTAAATGAGCTGCACATAGTCACCTCCAGTGCTTCTTAAGAGAATTATTATGGGTGAAGACTCTTTTATTTTCTCCTAACTTGAAAAGCTCGGTCTAGTTTACGTGCTACCTGCCTCATGGCAACCCGCGTTAAAGCCACAACCCCAAAGTGCGCCAGCGGAAAAGTGCCTGGCAACACTACCGCACTGTGCGCCGACTACATCTGGATTAGTACGTGATTACAGCCGTGTCAGGTACGTACAACATATAGGATAAATCCCCCCCCCCTCCCCCAGAGTCGCTTTTATAAAAGAATTTATTCATTTCCCACCGCAGTTTGTTTTTGTCTCGTAAGCGCTCAGTCATTCAGACTACTGCATGCGGTGAGACGCCTTTGAATGGGAAAATCATTTGATGTAATGTGTCATGTAGTGGGAGACCTTTATAAAGGAAAGGATGGGTGATTTATTTCGACTGTAATCGGGTGCTAAGGTCTCAAACCTGAGTTTGAGTCATAAGATGCAATTATATTATTGTTAGCTGCACTATAATATGTTTTGGGTCTTTTTCGTGTAAAATATTGGGCATTTTAGTTCTTATGCTTGTCTGGCTGCTGCTGCTGCTGCTGTGGTGGTGGAAAGGAGCAGACAGTATCAGTACCCATGGAGACTGCGAGTGCCTTGGTCTCCAATGCAGTGTTGCTGTTGCATAGAGACTGAGAAACACTGTGAATTTCAAGGCTGATGGACTGAATGACAAGGATGCTATTTAAAGCAAAAAACCACCTCTCTCTCTCTCTCTGGTTACCTTACTTGTTGAATAACAACATACCTCTTTTCCTCCTTTTTTCTTCTTCACTGCAACAGGATTGCACAACTCTCTGGAGCCACATCAGGAAGACATGGGATGGGCTACTGGCAAAGAAGCCTCAAGTCATTTCATGGCAGACTCTGGAGTGTAGAGCTGCTTGATTTGGATGAATGTAGAGCTGGACACCATTTGGCTGTATGATGCGTTTTACTTCCCCATAGATTTTATTGTAAGTATCAAGAGCAGAGCAGCCACTACCCTCCAGTGCACCATCTGAATGGAAATATGGACACCTTCAATGGAGGAATTTTGACTCAACATGTCCAGGAACTATGAGGTATTTTCATATTTATGTGCTGCCAGACTAACTTGACTGCCATTTTTCACTTTACTTAGGCATATTATAAAATGTTATTACCTATTATGTAGTGTGCTAGACGATGCCACGTAGGATCTAAACTGTTCATAAACAGATCTTGATTGTAAATTGCAGAGGAGACACAAAAAACCTAAAAGCAAACCAGACTAAATTTGGTTGTGTCTGTCTTACTTGTAAAATATTGTGTTCAGTGAAATTAGTATTATAGAATAGCATTGTTTAAAAGCTACTACGGGGACGTAAAAGAGTTAAAAGAGCATTTTAACGGTTCTCCTGTGCTAATGTGGGAAATTTGGGGTTTCTACTTTTAAAATATGTATGTGAGCGCTTTCAGACGTTTTCATGTAAATCCAAATGAGTAGGTAGGCTGCGAAATGAATGTGCCCAAAAATGAAATGTGTCTAACCTACGTTGTGGAGACAGGATTTAAAAATACACTGTGGTTTTCATATTTGTGCCCTAAATTGCAATTCACATGTTTCGTCTATTCCTCCTCTCATTTTCAGTTTGTGAATATGAAGAAATAAAACACAGACTGTCGTGATGATGTAATCTAGAGACAAATCCTGGAGCCACTCCATGGACAGTGAATAATAGAATAACAGCTAGAACACTATGAGCAGCAGACATCGTGATTTTACTGGTGTCAGAGCACATTTGGTGATTCACTTGTGTACTTGCGTAAAGTCTGTTCACACAAATGAAAATCATTAGGATGGAATTTATCAAAGAACCTGTAAGTCCTGTAAGTGCCTGGTTTCACTCGCCAATCTGGTACCTGCAAATAAGCTCAGGAAGATGATGCTCACTGATATCTGTTAATTGGGCGTTAATTCAGAGGTTTTCTCTTAACATGCAAATTTACGCCTTGGGGAGGCAACATTTTAAAGCTGAACCAACTCCCTGCTCATAACTTGAATAACATAGGTGACTCATCTTGATGATCTCTGTTTAAAAGGAACATACACCAAGCTGTGTTTTCGTTTTTATATAGAAAAGTCTCACCATATCTTGTGATTATATCACTAGCCCCTTGTTTATCTTTGTATATATTGAAAATTCAGTTTTTCTCTCTTTACGTTAAAGACTTCTTTCCAAAATCACCCTTAAAGCTGATGTTGAAAGTTCAATCTTTGTACCTGCTTTGATTAAACCCCACCCCAAAAAAGACCTTTGAATGAACTGCCAAGGTCCAGAAGTGCTTAGAAAAGAAGGAAATTTGTACCGGGCAAACAGCAACTGCTTATTAAGATTGTGTGATATGACTGGAAGCATCAGGAAAGCTTGGATCTTGTATTAAGATTGTTCTGTCATCTTGTGTTTCAAAGGTCAATAAGCTTTTAATCTAAACTATTTCATATTTTACATTAGTAACCACAGCCGAGCTTCCTGTTGACCATGACAGTGTTCATACCAGAATGTCCTGAGCTTCACTGAAAAGGCAGTTTTAAGTAAATGCAGAGTCACACACTGACATAAACTGAAAACGTTCATTATCTAGCTTTATTACAATTGAAAGCATGGTGTTATTTGAAACTCTCTTTCTTTGTTTTGCTTACCAGCCTGGTCAATCAGTAGGGATGTTGGCCGCCGTGGAACACGGTCCCATCCTCTGCAGCGACTCCAACATCCTCTGCCTCTCGTGGAAAGGCCGGGTCCCCAAGAGTGAGAAGGACAAGCCAGTGTGCCGGAGACGGTACTATGAGGAGGGTTGGCTCGCCACAGGGAACGGGAGAGGAGTCGTTGGGGTGACGTTTACATCGAGTCACTGCAGGAGGGATAGAAGTACACCTCAGAGAATCAATTTTAACCTGCGAGGACACAACAGCGAGGTGGGATTTTCTCTTTTTTTGCAATGAGTTGAACGCATAAATAAGAATTTGACCTCTGCTCTTTCATTTTACACAACTAAAATAATTATCTTCTTACTGATCTAACCCAGCTGTAAAGGAACTTTTGCAACAGCAGAATAAAATCAAGAAATTACTGTTTGAATAAATAAATTAAACTAAAACAAATCCTGCATATTAAAGAACTAAATTGGGCTAAATGTGCACTATACTTACAGAGGCTATGCATTAGCATATTTTGTAAAATGATTCATCTTGCTGAAATGCTAATTTTTATTAAATTTTAATAAATTAAAATGCTATATGAACAGAGTGCATTTACATTATTGTGTATCAACAATATTAAAACACATTTACTGCTGTTGAAATTATTATTTTTTTTGTCTCTGTAAGTTGATTTTTCTTTGAACTACTTTATCTTTTCTATCTGTGAATGTTCCTCTGCTGGTGAAAAAAAAACTGATGGTGTTTGGGGTATTTGCAGGTTGTCTTGGTGCGCTGGAATGAACCCTTCCAGAAGCTGGCCACTTGCGATATGGAAGGAGGCATATTTGTGTGGATTCAGTATGAAGGAAGATGGTCTGTGGAGTTAGTGAATGACAGAGGAGCCCAGGTAGACATTTTTTTCCTGCAAATATGAACTAAAATTGCTTTGTTTTCCATCTTTATTGTATTTAACACACTTGTACTCCAACTGATGCAACAGAAAGGCTGTATCTTCTTGGCGCTGACCTCTTGTGTAATTACACTAATGATGGAAATCTTTAAATTAGGTGAGTGACTTCACTTGGTCCCATGATGGCACTCAAGCCCTCATTGCATACAGAGATGGGTTTGTGTTAGTTGGCTCGGTCAGTGGTCAAAGACACTGGTCCTCTGAGATTAATCTGGAGAGCCAGATCACCTGTGGCATCTGGACACCTGATGATCAGCAGGTATGCAATGTTTGGCTTAATTTGTACTATTTAAAAGATAATTACAATTATGTATATTTGAAAATGTAAAGGTGTTGTGGAATAATGTCATAATCTTGAAGTGACTGAGTGAAATAGGTTTTTTTGTTCATCTAGTCAACAATTAAAGTTTAATGTGCAATGTCCCCTCAGGTCTTGTTTGGAACAGCAGATGGTCAGGTAATTGTGATGGACTGTCACGGAAGGATGCTTGCCCATGTTCTGTTACACGAGTCCGATGGGATTGTGAGCATGTCTTGGAATTGCCCCGATTTCCTAGTCGAGGACAGCACAGAGAGTGACACAGACTCCGATGACAATATTCTGCCTTTAGGTACTAAACCGGTTTCCCCTTTGGCTCATGTAACTTAGTTAAAAGTGTTGCCTGAGGAAGACTCACATGTGTACTTTTCTTTCTTCCTCCAAGTGCGGCGAGTTAAGCCTCTGTTGACTGTCACCTTCTTATCGGGAGATATCAGTTTGATGAATAACTATGATGACCTCTCTCCTACTATAATTCGCTCAGGGCTTAAAGGTATGAACTCTAAGCATAAGTATGATCTCATGTTAATTTGCAACTTTAGTGATATGTACTGTTAATCATGTGAAATAAATATACTTTTTCTTTACACCAAAGATGTTGAGGCCCAGTGGTGCTCCCAGGGAGACCTCCTGGCTGTGGCTGGTATGGAGAGACATGGGCTCCCTTCTGACTCAGCTTGTGCATCCATCATGAGGAATGCCCTTGTTAAGTTTTATAATGTCCAAGGTGAACACATCTACACTTTGGAAACACCGGCACAGGTTAGTCCTTCATAAATTAAGGCATAGAAGTCTTGCTTAAAAAAAATTATAATAATGAACATAAACCTTGTGTCAGATTTCATGAAATCCACAGAAGTGAGTACCAATCAGTAGAAATTGTCTTTCAATTGTTAACCATTCTTAGACATTCTTTCTCAAAGATTATTCTTGAAGAAAACTACAGCAAAGATTAGGACTGACACTTTGCCAGATACAAGGGTGTAGATTGTTTGTTTTGTAATCTAACCTAAAGGGTGTTAACCTTTGTTTCAGCTCCAAGTCAACAATAGGAAGTAGCATAAAACAGAAACCAGCGACGCTGCTCTGCTGTTGACGTCTGCAGGAAGTCTCTTATTCTCAGTGGTTCTTTTTCAGAGGCCCATCACCACCATTTGTTGGGGTCACAGAGATTCCCGTCTGTTCCTTGCATGTGGACCAGCTCTCTATGTGGTCCGTGTGGAGCACAGGGTGGCCAGCCTCCAACTCTTATGCCAGCAAGGCATCGCCAGCGCCCTGCGAGAGGAGAAAGATGTTGGGAAACTAAACATGCCCTCGCTTCTCTGCTCTTATGTCACCACTGCTTTTATCCCCACCATCAAGGTATTAAAATTTAATGTGCAATCCTGCATCAGGTCTTTTTTGGTACAGCAGCTGGTCAGGTGTTAGTGATGCTTTTCACCACTGCTTTTTGTATACACCATTGAGGTGCAATCATCCCTGTTTCATTAGTGTGCAGTGACTGTTAGAGATAGGTTTCTTACCAACTTTATTGCACAGCGAGTAAAGGAAAATTGCTGACAGTGGCATGTTTTCATTTGAGTGTCCAGCAGTCTTACAGCTCCTTCCTTTCTTTGTTCTAGCCCCCAATTCCTGACCCCAACAACATCCGCGACTTTGTCAGCTATCCCACAGCAGGGAACGAGAGACTCCACTGCACCATGAAGCGAGCTGAGGACAGTCCTGAAGCAGGCGGACCCTGCTACACACTGTACCTAGAATATTTAGGAGGACTGGTGCCTATTCTCAAAGGAAGGCGCATCAGTAAACTTCGGCCCGAGTTTGTTATTATGGATCCAAAAACTGATGGCAAGGCAGGTGGGTTTAGACCTGAAAGCAAGCACTTCACTTAAATCTTTTCAAAGTGACTATTCGTTCAGTCCTTAGCTGCAGTGAACAGTGTGGAATGGGATGAACCAAAGTAACCACAAAATACATTAGGGGTGGAAGAGAAAATAGACCTGCCCAGGGTCATCTTGTATGTACCTTGTTACTGTGCATATTTGTGCTGTGCACTCGTCATTCACCTTGAGGAAGAACAAGTACAGAGTGTGGTGATGAGTGTTGTTTTCTGATGTAACATGGTCTAGGGCCTGATACAGGAATAGAGTATGTCGTGACCTGGCTGCACTCGTGTTGCATTTAATGTTATTCATGCAAAGGTCGCCCACTAATGGCATGTTAGTGGGTGTATTGTAGATATTTTGTTCAAACTCAACTTTATTTCTTATTTTTCTTTGTTGTGCTTCTTTCAGAGGAAGTTTGTGTCAATCCCATGATCTCATACACTGACAGCTGTAACTGCTCTGACTCCAGTGACATTGAGCTGAGCGATGAGTGGGTCGGGAAGAAGTCACCAAAGTTATCTCGCGGAAACAGGTCACCAAAACACGTCTAAAGTTATATAAATGAACTTGGTTTTGTTTATTATTTTTTTGCACATTTTCTGCTGCATTGTTTTTTCATCATGCTAAATGATTTTATGAGGTGTAAAAATGTGTCTTTGTTTCAAAGGTTGAACATGGAATCAAGAAAATCTCCCAAACTTTCACGTGCCAATCAAGAAGGCCAGCGATCACCACGCCTACCAACAAAGAAGCCTCCCATTCGGTCACCCAGCCTGACACGGCGTGAGTTTTCTATGGATGGAATTACAGAGGTAATGACCTACCAAGTACAATGCACTGCTAAGTATTACAGTTCGTGCTCATTAGCTAGTAATACTGTTGTACCTGCATTATTATTTTGTATTACTGTGTAATTTACAGCAACTTATGTTACAATATGATGTTTTCTTTGTTACTAGGTTGCCATATTTTTGTTAGAGCCTTTAATGATTGGCACATTCTATATGTAGTTATAGAAAGCATACATCACTCATTTATGATACAGTAATCATTACTGCCATAATGGAAATACCGACTTAGAATTTAAGCATTAAAAAAAGAAAAATATTTATTTATTTATTTAGGGCAGCACAGTGGATAGCCAATTAGCCCTGTTGCCTTAGAGCAAGAAGGTCCTGGGTTCAAATCCATCATCTGGCCAGGACCTTTTTGTGTTTGCATGTTCTGGGTTCTCTCCAGGTACTCTGGCTTCCTCCTTAAGTCCAAAGACAGGCAGTTAGTGGGGTTAGGTTAACTGGTGATTCTGGTGAATGTGAGCACAAATGGTTGTCTGTCTGTCTGTGACCCTGAAACAGATTGGTGACCTGTCCAGGGTGTACCCTCTCGCCCTGTGGCAGCTGGGATAGGCTCCAACCCCCTGAACTATCAATCCATCCATCCATGGGTGGAAGAAAAGCATTTAGTTTAGGCAGCCAACTGCTATGATGAAGTTCAGCATTCAAATGGATGACGGCCACTGTGTAACAAATGATTTGACTGTAGAATATATGCTCACCTGTCAGAGGTAAAGAAAAGTACAGACCTTGATTTATTGTAAGGTCCACATTGATCTTGTCTCTACTTCAGCAATATTTATAGTAAGGTACACAAATTTAAGTTTCTGCTGTTGTGCCAAGTGAGCAGATGTGCAGAGCCTTCTCGCTTTAAGGGCTCTGCTGTTGTTAACTCTGTGAAGCTGCAGATAATTAAACTCCTACAAACAGCCATAAGCAAGAAACACTTGAAACAACAAGAAACAACCCAGATTACTCTCTTTACTTGATTATCTCTTACATGTAGGTGTACATTTGCTCCATGAGCAGGCAGCAGGGCAAGGGAAAATCAAGAAGGGAAACTAGTGAGGGGGCACTATCATCAGTTTAATGATTTATCATGGACTATAACAGTCAATGGTGCACTGGAAGTAGGTTCACATGTGCTTAGCAGCAAAGCTTTCACACTTATTATTCACTTTTTTTTTCTTGTCTTCAATTTTCTGCTTCATAGCACAATTACCTTGCACAAGTGACATCTAATATATGGGGGACAAAATTCAAAATTGTGGGACTTGCTTCTTTCCTCCCCACGAATCTTGGCGCAGGTAAAAAACCAAAAACAGCACCTACACATGACTTTAGTTTACTCAACAGTTACTTTATTTTTCCTTCTCAAGTCAACTCAGTTTTCTTCTTTTTCAGTCATCTATAAGACCAGTTTGCTTCATTTGCAACCGAGACAGATGACAATCTACCTTCCAGAAGTGCGAAAGATTTCTCATGACTTTATGAGCCTGCCTGTGTTTAATCCCAATGTGTTCAGCGAGGATGAGGATGACTTACCAGGTAAAAAGGAAATCAATGTATTTTGAATCAGAAAGATGTGAATAAATTAGTTTATATGCCCATCAGTTTATTATCATGCTAAGTTCTTCTCTGTCTTCTTATACAGTGATGGGGCCGTCTGGAGTGGCTGGAGACAATCCTCCATGTACAGTCAACATTCCCATTGCTCCCATCCACAGCCCAGCTCAAGCCATGTCCCCAACTCAGAGTATTGGTCTAGTTCAGTCTCTTCTGGCCAATCAGAATATTCAGCTTGATGTTCTGACCAACCCGACTGCCACTGCTGCAGCAGCAGCTGCAGCGGCAGCAGCCTCTGTCCCTGTCACTGATCATGGTCAGGATGCTGTTCCGTCACCATATCCCGTGCCAACTAGATACACCAGCCCTGGTCAGGTGATCTTCAGTGGGTTGGAGATGGGTCCTCTTCTCCCTGGCACTTTACCTCCCCCACCTCCACCTCACCATCTCCCACCACAGCCTCATTCACAGCGTTCTCATTCACAGCAGCCTCGCCAGCAGCCATCCAAACAGTCACAACAAATACAGACACAGCAGCAGCAGAAAATGCACCACCATCAACAGCAGCAGGGGCAACAGCAGCAACAGCAACACCATCACCAGTCCCAGTCACAGCAGCAGCTGCAACAGCAGCTGCAGCAGCTGCACCACCAGCAGACGCTACATCAACAACAGCAACATCAGCAACACCAAGTTCAGCAACACCAACAAATGCAACAAACGCAACACCAAGTGACGAACCAACAGCTTCAGCAACAGCAGATCCAACAGCAGCAGCAGCAGATGCAGCTGCAGCACGAGCAAATGCAGCAGCAGCAGCAGCAGATGCAACAGCAGCAGCAGCAAATCCGACAGCAGATCCAAGAGATGAGGCAGCAGCAGCAGCAGCTCCAGCAGCAGCATCAGCAGATCCAGCAGCAGCATCAACAGATGCAGAGGCAGCATCAACAAATGCAGCAGCAACTGAAGATGCAAATGTCGTTGCCCCCTCCTCCATCTGGCTATCCCACCATATCCTTGCAACAGATTCATCTTCTTCCCCAGATGCCACCTCCCACCACTGAGCCAGGGCTCGATAGGGGAGACCATGGACACACTCTGAAACCAAGTCTGCCACGTACATTACCTCCCTCCTTTAACGACACAGATGGGTCTGTAGAGATTCAGATAAGGAAGGTAAATCCTCCTCCTCCGTACCCGGGGACTGTAGTGTCTGCAGCAGCAGTTACAGCTGCAGCTCCTCCTCAAACTCTTGTCACAAACTGTGACAGCCCAAGTATCCTGGCACCGGACCCCTGCCTGAAAAAGGATGAATTTTTGCTTCATCCTGTCACCTTACAGTACCCAACGCCTCTTGGGTATGAAAGGATCACAACCTTTGACAGCAGTGGCAATGTGGAGGAGGTGTGTCGGCCACGCAGACGCCTCATTCGCAACCAGAATGCATACGCTGTGCACAGCATTGGGGGCTCAGCAACGCTCAAAGTAACTTCCTCAGAGAATAAAAAAATTCAGCTTCCATACAGCTCAGCAACATTAAGTCGTCTTTCTGTCCCTCGATACACAATACCAAGTGGAGACCCCCCTCCTTACCCTGATCCAGCCAATCAGGTAACAGCTACACTTCCTCCTCCCCAGAGAATTGATAGCAGCCTCATTCATGCCACTCTACGTCGTGAACGAAGGGATGTGGGCCTCAAAGTGCCACAGATGATGGACAGCTCAAGGACACTACCCACTAAAGCTAAAATGAACAGTGCATTAGCCCTTTCCTACCAGCAGAGGGTGCCCACTGCCTTATACACATGCACACAGTGCAGTAGTAACAGCAGCAGCACCAGCGTTAGTGTCAGTGGAGGTGGAACTACCAGTAGTGGCATTGCAGGTGGAACGGTGGTGAGGCAGGACTTCCCACCAGGGAAAGGTGCGCATCACAGTACCATTATAGTGCACTCCAAAAATGCCTCGCCAATGGCATCTCAGTCATCTTACAGTCTACTGGGTGGCGTTGACAACAGTCGGGACAGAACAGTGTACGTTAACTCTGCGTTTACTGAGGATGAGACTTTAAATCAGCAGTGTCACCTTGAAAAATCAGTACGTCAGCTGACTCTTGGTGATGTAAGTTTGACAGTAAAACGCCCTCCGCCTTACCAGTGGGACACCTCCGCCACAGAAGATTTCTGGCTCACCCCAGATCAGACAATGTTAGCTCCCCCACCTCATAAACCGCCTCCACTTATTATCAGTCAAGCTCAGCACCTTGACGTGACTCGGCTTCCTTTTGTCCTCACGACTAAACCTCCCACCAGTCCGAGCACAAGCACTCTTACTTTTCCATCAGGTTACCAGATATCCCTGTCACCTTTTCCTCCAGGGGTGGGTCACAGTGGACCCCCACTTCAGACTTTGCAAAACCCTCCACCACAATGTTCTCCAAATGAAGTGGTTGCTCCTGTCCCTTTTGCTCAGCAGGACCCCAATTTGGTCTTGCCACCAGGCTACCCCCCAAATCTGGCCAACTTGGCCTGCTGTCCTCTCCCTCCTCTGTACCCCGGAGCAAGCTCATGTGCCGGACTCCAACTGCACCCCGTCAGCCTCCACCCCTGGAACCCTTACCCCTGCCCACCGCCCATGCAAGATCCTCCCGCGCCTCCACTCCCTACCAAAACTCACCAGATTTTGGAGAAGCCAATACTGTCCCCGCCCCCCCCCCT
>VVHJ01063616.1:18102-30114 GCA_015107715.1 Tylochromis polylepis | reverse complement strand
CTTTCTGCCACACACACACACACACACACACACACACACACACACACACGCATATGCAAACATGGAAACTGTTTTCATGGGAACAGACATGTGCACAAAGCTGTTATGTGTTTGGTCCTCTTTTTGTTATGCTATTTAATTATGTCTTTTTTTTCTTTTTTGTGGAACAGCCCACACACACACTTTCATTGTATCACTCATTTTGTTTCAGTGTCACTCACCCAATGTCTTTCTTTCCTCACTCTCTGTTGACAGTGAAACTATTTCTAGATCCCTGAGCCACACAGCACAGGATGCTGTTATGCTGAATGCACCAAACAAGAGATGAGTAAATCCTGTTTACAGCAGGTACATGTAGATGCATGTGCAGTGATATACTGTCATGTATACTGTCAAGATGCACAACATATTTGGCCAAGATGTACATAAATATGGCTACTCTATGTGTCTGTAGCTTGTGGCTCTTGGGGGAATTTATGGCAATGCTCACGAACATATTGGAAGAGACATTTTGTGTCAAAATACATGAATGCACTTAACATAATCTTAACTTATTTAATAGTTTTTGTGTAATTTGTGACATATGTCATTTTTATTGACAACCCTTTTGTCAAAGGCACTGGCATCTCTCATCAGCACAAAGTGTCCTTAGGAGTTGATGCACTGGCTTATGGCAAAAAGGACTTGGTGACGAGTTGAGGAGGACCCAAAGGAATCTGATTCAAACACATTTGTGGTGCTTGAACTTAATCAGAGAATAAATGTGAAAGAAATAAATGAACAAAAAATGAGACAAAAGGGGAGAAAAAGGGACACAAACCGCAGTTTACAGACCAATAAACGTGTGACTTCAGATGCCACTCATCCTAACATATGTCACAGTCCTAAAAATGGCTAAAGAGATGTAAATGGTAGACTGGTTCTTATATAAGTGCTTTTCTACTCTATTTGAGAATTCAAAGTGCTTTATACAATTTGCCTCATTCACCCAAGTGCTTTTTCAATGTAAGTGCTTTCTATCTAACTGGGAGCAGACTGGGAGCAACCAGGGATCGAACCACCAACCTTCCGATGAGTAGATGACCTGAGCTACCCCCATGAATAAAATAACATCCCTGGTGCAGCAAGGCAACAATAGCACTGTCTGTTATCGCCACACTTGTTATAGAGTTTGTTCACTCTTCTTATGTTTCACTACCTACCGTGCAATTTTATTTACCAGGGTTTTTGAGTTTTGGGCATCTGGCTCATCTATATTCGTTAGGGACAGGCGTCTCAAAATGATATCAAGAGAATATGTGATAATGATATTTCTGACAATATAGGAAAAAAAATATGCCGAATGCATTATTGATGCTTGTAGCTTGCAGGCAGCTTTTGTAAATGTAAGTAAATGAAGGCCATTTCCAATTCATTACTGTCACTTCCTAATTTGAAGAGTGAATCTTTTGAAATAAGGTGCCAGCAGTAGTCACTCCATTATAGTGTAATAGTAGTAATACAGGAATATAGCTAATTACACAGCATGAGTCAAATGTTTCCCTGGAAATTTTAATTAAAAGTATAAAATAACTGCTTCACACTTTAATAATAACTAAATACACAATATTGGCACATAATAAAGCTGAAAAATAATTTCTACCCAGGACGTCTTGACCCATGATGATGTAACTTGAGGCAAGATTTTTAACCAGCTTTTCTGCCATGTAAGCACATCAGTAATTTCCATCCACCGTTTGCTCTTCCTGTCAAATGGAATGCAGTTAGAGAGTAAGTGCAGCTAGTGACGCTTCGTTGAGTCATTTGTTTAGATTTTAGTCGTGCATCACCACCTGCAAATATCTCCTCCTCCTGCATGCCTTTGTACACTGATTGGACTCAGTGGTGTATTTTTATCTCGAGTGTTGAAACGAGTTTGTTGTTTCCACATTCATCTGGAAAAATTTTCTTGCATAATTTGTAAAACACGTTGTTGGAGGTTGTTGAAGTTGATGGTACTGGTAATATATGACATTTTTATATCTTGTAAAAATCTATACTGGTGTTTATACTGATTAACTGTGGCACAGCCCTAGTGTACCACAGCATCCAAAGTGATACCAATTTCATTTAGTGTTATACAAAGAAACATAGTGTACACACATTTGAAGGCTACATACCTTTTCTGGAGCAGGGGTAGTAGCTAGCAAAATAGTCCCAAGAAAGCTTATTTAAGGTAAGGTTGTGCACTGTTTACACTGTTACCTATTTTAATGTAATTTTTCTTTGCTGACAACTACACAAACACAATTAATACTTTGTCAAACATAAGTGTGCGACCAAAGTAAATAAATAAGCTTTGAAACTTTAAATAGAATAGAAAGAAGAGAGAAATGTAGTACCTAATACATTAAACAACCGGCTGTAGTGGATCACAAGTCACACAAACCGAAGTACCAAAGTATTGCAGACTCAATTAGAAGGAGACATTTTTCAGTGTGAGGCATCAGGTTATGAGGTACCCAGCGCTGCACGTTATATCTTTGGTGCTACAAAATTGCCATTAAGTGTCATCAAAGTGCATTGCCTCTCAAGTGCAGCAGATTAATATGGAAATTATATGGTAATTATATTATAATTATTACCAGTTCATTTTCTTCATATATTTAGAAGAAATTCATTACATGGCACTGAAAGCGATACTCGGTGCCCTAAGGTGCATTTTGTACACATAATGCATTCCCTGCTATGAAATATGCATTTTGTATTCGGGGAATTTTTGTACTCGAATTGTACTGTGAGACATTTGGTGCTCCATTTTGAAGCAATGTGACTCAACTGGAGGAGGGTGTTGGGAAAATGGACTCTTTATAAATGAGGCTGAGGAGAGGAGTTACAGATTTATTTGTTTATACTCTTCTTCACTTAAGCTCAGTGTTTATCTTTGTCATATAATCACACAAGGATTCTTTGTAAGTTCCTTTCATGGGTTTTCCCCCGACAAGTTCCTATTTGGGTCAATTTGTTTTTTGACGTATCTTCGACCCTGTTCTTTATTGTATTATTTCAAAATTAGATTTGTCTCTTTCCCAAGTCGGAGGATTCTTTACACTATGAGTGAAAACAAATAACTCTTCATGCATTACTGTGATCACACATTTTCCCTTTCAGTCTTTTGTACTGTCTCAGTACCCCATGATCCAGTTTAGTCCCTCGAGTGATCTTTCCCCATAAACGACTCTGTTTCTTGCATTTTTGTGCATAATTAATTCAGTCTCATCGGTGCTCCTGATGAGACTGAATGCTCCTTTAGTCACAGCTACTATCATGTGGTGTCGTATTAAAGTAATAATAGTATCCTGTACCCTTTAACTTGCTCTTACCCAAAATATATGACCCAGTTTATAGAGACGCTTATAAATGAAGTAAGAAGTGTGAAAAATAACATCATTTTCAACACTGTTGACCTGTGCCACTCCTACTCACGGTATAGTATTCATACTACAGTATGTTTCTCTTATTTTAACTCTGAAACGTATCTGGTTTTTTTTTAACTGTCTTTCACGTTTTGGATTTTTCTGATTATTATGCTGTACTGAGCTACTGAGTTATTGTCATATGATTCGTTTTAACACTTATTACTATGTCATAGTAGAAAAGCACATTTAAAATGAATTTTGGTAGGAGAAGCAATGCAAGAAATTAATTTTGTGGCCTGTTGGCTACCCCTGCTTTTTTGTTTCTCATACTTCTGATAAATTCCCAGTTCTTCAACAGGAGCTTTTGTTTTACAATCAATATAGACTTACTGGCCACTTATTTAGTCACACCTTGCAAGCACACGGTTGAAACCCCTTTTGCCTTCAAAACTGCATTAATTCTTCATGGCACAGATTCAGATAGGCGCTGGAAATATTCCTCAGAGATTTTGGTCTATATTGACAGGATAGCATCTCACAGTTGCTGCAGATTTATTGGCTACACATCCTGTTCCAACACATCCCAAAGGTGCTCTATTGGATTGAGATCTGGTGACTGTCAAGGCCATTTCAGTATAGTGAACTTTCTCTCATGTTCAAGAAACCAGTTTTAGTTTATTTGAACTTTGTCACATGATGGATTTTACGGCTGAACCCGGCCATCAGAAGACGGGTACAGTGTGGTCATAAAAGGATGGACATGAGCAACAACAATACTCAAGTAGGCTTTGGTATTTAAACAATGCTCAGTTGGTACTAAGGGGCCCAAAGTGTGCCAAGAAATAATCCTCCACGCCATTACATCATCACCACCAGCTTGAACTGTTGATACAAGGCAGGATCTATGCTTTCATGTTTTTACACAATATTGTGATCCTACCATCACAGACTCATCAGACCGGGCAATGCTCGATTTCCTGTTCTTTCTGTAGCTGACAGGAGTGGCACCCAGTGTGGTCTTCTGCTGCTGCATTCATTCAGAGAACTTCTCCTGCATAGCTCATACCTGTGATGAGGGGTTATTTAAGTTACTCGTGTCTACTCAGCTCAAAGTAGTCTGGTCATTCTCCACTGACCTCAGGCATTAACAAAGCATTTTTACCCAGAGAACTGCAGCTCCCTGGATAGTTTCTTTCTCTGAACATCCTCTGTAAACCACAGAAATGGTTATGTGGGAAAATCCCAGCTGATCAACACTTTCTGAAATTCTCAGACCAGCCCATCTGACAACAACAGCCATACCACATTCAAAGTCACTTAACTCATTTAACTGTTAAGTAGTGTCCAAGAATAAAAGCACTGAGCTTGAAATAAGCATAGTGCGTCATCTGTATTTTCGTTGTAGGTTTGAAATGAGCAAACCGCATTAGTGTGATTGTGATTAGCAGATCCTGGGTCATCCAGCTGATCTAATGTGTTTTAAGCAATGTCTGAAGAACAGGGCCTAGGTTTCTGCAGTTAAGGGATTTATCAAGCCTACTTACCCATGCTTGTCATGGCTGTACTGCAGCACACAGTGTTAAAATGTATTAGTAAAACACTTGAAGAGCACTCACTTTGTTTTGGGTTGTGATGCTGTATATAATATTTTTGCTCCACTTGCCAGTGAAGTGATAATGGAATAACTGTCACAAAATGTACTCAGTTATGGAAAAAGTAATATTGTTTGTGAAGAAGGATTGTTTTCTGTCACAGGTTTTCTCTTCTCGTTCTCTTTAATATCAAAAACATGTTGGCAGATAATTTTATTTCCCTTTTCCTCGTGCATTTGTAAACCCTGCACCATAAAGCAGTCTTATCAATCACACAAACCTGTTGGACTGAAATGCTGGACTAGAATGAGTAACTACTATAGGTTAAGCTGCCAAACATTCGTCTTCAAGCTCACATCTCCTTCAAATAAGTGTCTAAAATCAGATAAATAACACTCAGTAATCCCCAATACGCTCCTCTCCAAATGAACTTTGAATATGAATATATAATATCTGGCCGTGTTTATCTCAACAGTTTTGCGTTATGTGTAGCAGGCAATTTTGGCTTGGAGGTGCATTTCTAGACACATTGTGCAACAGAAGCCTCGCTGTCAGTGAGGATTACTGCATTTTATGGTGAAAGTTCCCCCCCTGGGATGTCATTACTTTAAACCCTCCTGCAATACATCAATTTCTAATTAACATTTGCATACTAGATTGTAAGGGTGCCTGAGAGGTGGAGGAGGGGGCCTCGTACACATACATTTATGCTAATTAATTGAAATAAAATGAGCCTGGAGCGTAAGATGGGGCGGAGCAATAGAATGCTTCAACACCCAATAGGAGGGGAAGGCTTGATGCTCCAGTGCCGTCAGAGACGCCTGGTGCATCCGAAAACCCCAACTCTCTGATGGCTTGTAATAGTTAGTGGATGGTGCTGAAAGTCTCTGTGGTGGAGGATACTTGCTCATGTGTTGTAGTGTCCAAGACTGCAGACATGGGCCATATCTGAGGCATTTTTTCCAGTCACAGCTGAGTTTCAGTAACTAAAGAGTGGATATCACCCTGGCACCCTGCACCTTCTTGCACTTGCCAAGCAGAGAACCCAGAAGGTGTGTTTTTTATGATCCAGTAGGCATATTTCTCATTTGATTCTCCCAATTTCAAAAGTTGTCGAGTCAACACAAATCGCACAAATGACCTATTACCTCATTTTTGCTAGAAGGCATCGAGTTTACATCCTTGCCCTGACTGCAGCATGTTGTAAGAAGTACAAATTATGAGGCCCCTACAGTATTATAGAGTGAATAAATAGTGAATACAGCTTTTAAAAAGTTGGTAAGGTAACATTTTAACAGTTAACTTTAAAGCTTGACTTTCTGGTAGATAACTTTATTACCTGCTGCTGGATATTGCCCCAGAGAGGTATCAGCTCAAATAGAGATTCACCGCTTGTTATTAGGTGGGTGGTTATTAGTCAAAGATCAAACACCAGTTTTCAGTGGAGGCATCAGCAGTGTACAAGATAAAGATCTCAAAGTGTGAATGCAGACTTCAGTGCAGTTCAAGATATGCTCATCACCCATGCTACTCGCTAGTTCCAGTGTACACTGCAGACAGGGCAGAAGAGGTCTTCCAGGTAGCGGTCAAGAAAGAGAACTCAAGAAGTACACGGGAGATGACTGAGCCAAATTTTGAAAAGTTGTCTGTGTAGGCCTGAAAACTTTAAAAACTCTATGTAGCTGCTTATAATTTTATACAGTGAGTTGTTAAAAGCTGGGGCTCAACAAAGAAAATAAATAAATAGCTAACCTAAAACAGGCTTTTACACAAAAATATTTAAAAGCTGTTTTATTGCATTGTCTGCAAGGTTTATGGTCAAATATCTAAAAACTCTAGTCTTATAGCTGCGAAATACATTATCGTTACATTACTTATAATGGAAGAAGTGTTGCAAGAAGTATTATGTGAGATATATGTGATACACAGAGAGTTAAACAAACTGTTGCCCACTTGGGCCAATTAACATAAATTAGAAAATGCCAGAGCTGAGAATGTATGCATCATTCCACAAATTTCTATTAAAATCCAATCAACAACATCCAACTGATAAACAGACTGAGGCTGATCCATAATCCCTCCCCTCAGTTTCATCTTGGGAACAATTGTCCAGCAGCACAGCAGATAATTTGACTGATAATATCTTGAATTAAACTACATCGAATTTGTATCTTACTACTTTTAATTTGCAGTAGAGATTAGGTGAAGGCAATGCATGTTTGTGCGAGATGGTGCTCAGAGGAGACGAGTTGGGGGTCATGACTTTGCTCCAAGTCAAAGGTCTGTTGTAATGAAGCGCAACACCCTTTTAAATGTTGTTCTTGCCTCATCTGAGATTAAAGTGGAATTAGGAGCTAACACATGATAAATTTCTAGTTTGTATGTAGATGTGCTAATGCAAGAACTGCCTGAGTCAAGAATGGCACTCAAGGTAAATAAAGGGTTGGCTTCTGAAGCAAGGAGCTATAAAAACAACCCCCCGCCCCCTCGGTGATCACAGTGGTGTAGCTGTATACATTAGGGGTGTGAACTATGAAGCTATTTTTATGGCAGTGTAAATGGTAAACCCTACCAACACAGGAAAGGTGCAATCACAGACAAGTAATTGGCAAGTGACAGCAAGTCCTGTAGACTCAAGTTCAGAGTGAAAGAATTTTTTATGAGAACAGCAACTCAAGACTGTCCTACAGTAGTTTTCTTTCTGCAGGCAACCTTCTTTGTTCATTTCTTGGAAAGTGGCTTTTTATACAGGGAACTGAATTGCCATCAGAAGTTAGTAAATGCTTTCTTGTGTCCTGTTTTCTGTTCTTAATGTTCTGTAAGGTTAAGGGCTCCAGCAAATTGACAGATCTACACAAAACAATCTGTTTGTGTTCTTTAACCTTGCAGCAGGTTTCAATTTTTTTTTAATTAGTTGGTAGAGACCAAAACTGAAAGATTCAGAAAAATTTTACTCCAGATATTTTTTGCTGTAAATTTATCTGGAGACCTAAGGTTGTAAAGTTTCTTTTCAATATGTGATTAAGAAAAAAATCCCGGGGAAATTTCTTAGATATTGCTATGCGAATCCCTTTAAAGTCACTGACATCAATCACATTGTGGGTCAAGATATTAATATAACCATTGGGTCATAACTGTCAGTTTAATATTATAGCTATGTTTAAGGTCACTTTAAATAAGCGCAATAAATTCAAAGGAATAGTCTGGGTGACTGATATATATCCCTGTCCTCTTGTTTCACAGTACAGACGCGTGTGGTTCAAGGACAACAGGACCTTTTCATGTTTCTAGAAATAGTTCACCTCTTTGTTGTAAGACGAATCTGCTCTCTCTTTGGGATGAAATTACATGTTGTGTGTCAAGTTGAGACAGAGTAATACGCTCTGATTATCAAGCAATGCACCGAATCTTCGAGTATCTCCAAGGAATGCTAATCACTCTTCTATTGGATTTTTCTGTGACGCCTGGCATTAATCCTCACCACAGTCTCATGTGATGAAACTGTGGCACTCTTTTGAACGTAATTAACTCCCATGATCGCTTTTGAACCTCACTGCATTGAGTGCTCTGATCGAGAGAAATTACACCAGGCTATTGCGAGTATTTAATCGACCCACGAGTGTCAATTAATCTAGAGAAGCTTTTCATTGCACTTTCTTTTCATGTCCACTAGCCCAGGTTTTTTATTAAAAAGCTCTTGTACCGAGCCTCTGGTTTTTGAAATGAACAGCTTTCTAAGGCATTCCAATAACAGGGTCCTGCTGTGATTAGCCTGAGGGTGGTAAACCTCCATCACTCGTGCTGGCATTTTTCACTTCTGACTGTATTTGTTCCAACTAAAGATTTTGGTTTAACCGTTTACAGTGGCATGTTTACATCCACCAGTGCATTTCATTTAAACAGTATTGCAACAATATTTGTCCTTGTGCAGTTTCTATCATACCACTTTTTGGTTGGATACCTCCCTGCCCTTTTCAGTCCAGTAGGTCAAAAAAAAAAAAAAATCTTTGCAAATAACCAATTCAGACTGAAAGCCGCCATTTTTTTTAAACATCCACCCAGCGTTGGCCACAAACAGCAGTTGTTTTAACCCCTCAAACAAGTTGTCAGTAATTCTTGGTGAAGTAATGCACGGCAGCACAGATATGGAGGACATTTTTTTCCTTTCGTGTTGCTTTAAAAATAATTACAGTAAATTTTATGTAGTTTTCAGCCTCAGTGTTGTTGTTATTTATAGCAAATAGTTGTGGGTTGGCCTGAACCCCCTTTGTAATTGTGGGAATTGAGTGATCTTAGTTAACTGGGCCTGATGTATACCATACAGTACTTAATGTACAACATGATTGCCTTCATGGTCTTTTACCAATGTGGTTAAAGTTTGCTAAGAGTAGACTTCTAAACCTCATAGATTTAGGTTATGTTAGGTAAAAATAATATTTTTCACAGTTAGAGGAAACCTAAAGTATGCTAGCTGTTCGTAGGAAGAGGTACTTTGCACGCCCATCTATTCAGCACAGCTTCCTCCCTGTAAGCTGTTTGCTGGATTACAATAATGCCACATGACTTCCTGTTTTACAGAATGTAAACATGGGATGTTGTAAGCTGTTAAAAGAGCTAAAGTTATTTTTGGCTTGACAGTCTTTTATTTGGACTCACATGGAGTGAACTCATTGGCTGTGTTAACTTCAGTATGACAGCCAGCCGTGGCGAGCTCACAGTCAAGATTATTTTATGTCTGCAACTCTCCTATCGAGGTGGTGATGAGCACTGATATTACAGCATCTGGCTGAACAATTATTCCCACAGCACTCAGGGGAGCTTTGAGATTATGCTGCATTCCCCCAGTGAGCAGTGCAGCAAAAAGCTCTCTAATTCAGTTTCTCCAGAGGGAAGCGGGAATGCTGAAAACAAAACAGCAACAGATTGTGTTAAATGACAGGTTTTGTGGTGTTAAGTTTCTCAAACCATATGTAGTCTTGTTTACACTAGCCCCATTGATCTAGTAATTTTGAGAATCCAGTCCTCATGTTTTTACTCAGATTTGTTATTTTTATTGTAATTGTCAATATTTTATTAATTACAACAATGTGCCAAATGCATTAGAAGAAGTTCCTTTAGTCATATTTTTCTTTGTTATTGGATCATAAAACCATTTCTTAAAGTTCAAAGGGATAGAAATGTATTGGGATAATTATTATAGCAAAGATTTGCACACATGGTTGACCAGAAAGTGGCACTCCTTTTTTGTCTTTCTTGTATATTTTTTCAAATGTTTTCAGATTGACTGGATTTGTTTGTTTGGTTGTTTGGTGTTAGCCTTTGTATATATGCTCTTACACCTGGGATATTACAGAGGATAACCACACTGCTGCTGTTCTAAGTAATTCAGCAGGGTCAAAATGTTAATTAAAGTCTTGCTTCTTAAAGCAACTGTCAATTTAGGAGAAGTGAAGTGTTACAGCTTTGCTTTTTCAGCCCACAGTACCTGCAGCCCGTTATCACTGCACTGAGGCTACCAATACTCCACTTAGTATGGCTTCACTGTCATGAGCTGCACAGGCTGACTGCAAAATACAGTTTATTAAAGCATTGTTGAAAACAGATGTGTTCTGAAAACTCAAGTCAGTAGAAAGTCTGCCAACCATATTTCATCAGGCAGATTAAATAACTATGTTTTTTGATAGCTGATTAAATCTTTTGAAGGACTATCAATTACAGGAAAGTGTTGTTGATCAATGTTCTCTCAGAGATTGTAAATTATTGATGTATTTTATTGTGGCCACTTTGCTGATTTTAGGAAATGAATTAATTTAAAGCAACCCTAAAAGTTAAATACAAGGAAACAGAATTTATATTGTCACTTTGGGACAGGAGGCTGTGGAAAACAATTTATGAATTGAATTTTTTTATTCACTGAGTATTCGTGTGTCCCCCAAGTAAAGTATATGATATGGTACCTAAAGGTTATCTTTGGATAATTTTGATTTGTAGGCATTTTCAGTTGGAGCTCTTGATTCCAACAGATGGGTTTGGGGTTTTTTTGTGATGTGGTGAGGGGTTGTCAGAGGAACAGGACTGGCACCAGCTTAACAGATAATTGTTAAATATTCACTAAATCAGTCTTCCAGAGTTTGCCCAGCTTCTAATCAAAAAGCGTGGTGGGCATCTTGAGTAATTGATGCATAGCTAATGACTTGGTGATTAATAGCTTGGCACAGGCTTGCATAAATGTGGCTGATCCAAAGATGGGGGGGGGCTGAAGACAAAGACCCTGCAATGTTCTGTGACGCATCGACAGCCGTGGAACATTGTCGAGGCATCGCTTTTATAAAAGCCATCTAATTAGCAGAATAAAGCTCAGTGCTGGTTGTGTTAATAAGTGATGGGTGTTAATTAGGTTTGTCCAGGCATATGGAGATTTGCTCTCTGGATTAGCATGCCTGTGAATGACAACAAAGAGGGAAGACACAGTTGGTTAAGTTTGCTGACTCTTATTGACTACAAGCTTCTATGATGGCTGAGTATCCAATCTCTGGTTGATGTTTTGATTAATAATATTCAGTTAAAGGTCTTTTGGGTTTTGTAAAGGTCATAGTTTCGTTCCGTTTGACAGTGAGGTGACTGTTTCTGATCGGTTTCACCCTCCACTCCACAAGTACCAGCCAGGAGATGGAAAGACACTAATTACTGACCTCTGTTCACACTAATACCTTTCTCATTTAAATGAGGGTCAGCGGATTCCTCATCTGCATGCAAGATACACCAAGCAGTTATTAAATACCAAGAGATTTTCTTTCCCAGGTCATGAGCACTGATAAATGAAATCTGCAGCTGCATCTAAGGATCCTCTGGATGTGAGAAACAGCAGTGCATGATGCCATTATCCCATACTGTGTGCCTAGCTAAGACAGATGGTCCTGGGGGACCAGCAAAGCATCGCCATCAACCTCCCTCCTCTCAGCGAAGAGGCGATTGGTGGAACCAGCTTTGTACTGGGCTAATATTAGCCACAGATAGGGACA
>VVHJ01063615.1:1483-17973 GCA_015107715.1 Tylochromis polylepis | reverse complement strand
ATCAAATACGAGCAGGGACGACTCAATTGACTTTTGATCCACTTTGGCCTACCGCCCCGCCCCCCACGCACACACACCCACCCACTTTGAAATCCAATTAAAAGATTATTACAGCTTGTTTCTCCTCAGAGGCCGCTTACAAACCCCTCTGCAGCCGGATTCGTCTGACTGACTTTTATAAGCAAACGTCTCAATCTGCCGCACTTGATGTTGACCGTCGCCTCTTGTCATTCAAGGGACTCCAGTCGTAAAAACCTTTATGAGGACATTAAGATGACAAAATCTGAATTCTTTACATAATTTATTTTATTTATTTATTTTTGTCATGTATTTATTACCAAGGGGATAAAACATTGGGGCAACAAAATACTTTTCTTCTTCTTCTTTTTTTTAAGGACTGTTTATTCAATTTAAAAAATGCTGCAGCTTTCTTTTCTTTTTTCTTTTTAAAATTTGTGTGCTGCCTAAGACGTTTTGATAGGGAACCGTTTTTTCCTGTGGTCAGCAAAGAGCGCAGCACGCAGATGTGAGCTCTATCTTGACCATATAAAGCAGTGGGCTATATTTATCCAGGCGCTTGAGCTTTTTGGGAAGGCTGTGCGTTCAGTCTGCTTGACTTAACGCTCTGAAAAGACCCAAAAGGCAGAGATCATGGTCCACAAACACGAGAGATTGTTACAAAAATTGCACAGAAATACCGAACAGGCTCCAGGGGAGGATGAACTGAATTTGAAATAGATGTTTTGAAAGTACTACATTTGAACAATTAAGCCGACTTTCTTTGGACTGACTTGTGATTGTGCGTGTGACAGTTCAAGAAGCGACAGTTCCAACTACGGGTCTAAATGGTTGATTAAAAACAAACAAACAAACAAACAAACAAATAAATAAATCAAAGTTTTTAGTGTATCAGCTTTTCAGGATGGGTAGTGGGGAAAAGTTAACCCATCCACAGACTGGGGCGGTGGTGGTGAACTGTCGCTTCCTTCAGAGGTGGCAGAATGAAGATGTGGGGTAGCGTGTAGGAATGGTGCCATTGTAAATCCCCTCCTTACTTACATCGGTGGCTTTCTTCTCAGCCAGCTCAAGTTTCTCCTGGGCATCTTTAAGAGCCTCGGAGTACTTGTCCAACTCATCCTCAGTTCCCTTCAGTTTCTTCTGCAGAGCTACCAAATCGTCCTCAAGCTGAGTTTCAGTGCAGGACAGTTTCAGGGGTGATCAGCGGAGGGTCGGAGTTGCGTGAGCGCGCACAGGCGCAAAAGCGCATACACACACAGAGAAGAGAGAGAGACAGGGGACAGGACAGGGGAAAGAAAGAGACAGGAGAAAAGTTAGGGAAGCCCATGCACTTCAGGATCAGATACCTTGGTGGCGACCTCCTCAGCAGTCAGCAGCTTTTCTTCAGCTGTTTGGAACTCCTCAAGCACTTTATCTCTTTCGTCCTCAGTTACACGCAATTTCTTTTCCATCTCTCTTATATCGTCCTCTAACTTCACATGCATATGAACAAATTATACAGTTAAACAAAATATAAAAGAAACATGCAGTTTTCAACGATAAAGCGACATTTCTCTTAAATTGACTTAATCAAAATGATTTCTGCGTTATATGGTTTATGGGTTACATCAACAGTTGCTAAAACAGTGGAGAGGATGATTTTTATCACCCTCAAAAATGACATTAAAAAATTTAAAAAAAAATGCTTAAAGGATGGTTTATTCTTAATTTTAATCCTTAACTGGGATTATCCACGAAAATAATTAATCCGTTTTAAGGAGGCGGTCCATTTAAACTGGTATTCCTGCATTTTTAATGCATCTTTCGGGTTCTCCCACAAAAGAAAGAAGGAAAAAAAAACTCAGCCGACCTGTTTGCTTCTGTCCTCTGCTGCTTTCTTGTCTGACTCGGCCTGCTCAGCTCTGTCCAAGGCATTCTCCTTGTCGAGCTTGAGCATCTGCATCTTCTTCTTAATGGCATCCATGGCTGCTTAGTGTTGTTCGGCGGCACCGACAAAACGTCCAAAGGAAAACCAAGGAGAGATTGGGAGAGGGGCTGGGGCGTCTGTGCCTAACTGAACGCTAAGCTGGAGTGCAGGCTCTGCCTGACTTTGCACTGTCAAATATGTACTTTCAAGGTGGTGGTGGTGGGGGAGTGACTGGATTCCTTTGGACATCCAATACTTTTTGGGAGGAGGCGTGTGTGGGTGCTTCGGCGTTTTTTTAAGGAGCTGCTTGACCATTCGTTGCTCCCATACATTTGAGACGCCTTTATATGGGGTGTGACGAGTAGGTATGCTCCCACGGAAAGGGTTCTTGCTATTTAATGTCGGAGAAGATGCAGAAAAAGACTGTTTACGTTTTACTTTAACGCCCTGGTCACCCATTTAAAAACAACATACAGCCTCTGTCTCTAAATTGGGTGGCCTCTGAGTTTGCTCACTTTCCCAGTTTCTGAAACTTGGCATATGTTTAATTTGCAAGGAAATGCTGTTTTCTGGTCTTATTTCACAGTGGCAGTGCTTTCCTGTTTTCCTGCGTCTCTTCTTGCTCCGGAAAAACTGGGAGAGGGACCAGAGCCAGCTGCAGAACAAGCTTTTGTCACCGTGTAGTCAGTGGTAGCTCTTTTATCTCTGCCTGAGTGTGTTTGGGTGGCTGAGTGAGTGTAAGTTCCCTTGGAATATGCTGTAGTGGCTCTCTGTGATAAGAGATGCTTTTGGTTAGTCAAGCAAGCCCTAGAGGCATTGTTCACAGTCTGGGGGGCTCAACAGAGGGAAGTGTTTACCTGCTAATGTATCGGATATCCCCCCTGTAAACTGTTGATGTGTCATTTGTCTGGCATCACAGCATCCAGCAGCTTTGTACTTCAGTAAGAGCAGCTAAGTCACTGATTGGCTCGTGATTTATTAAATGTTAACTGTTTTAAAAACAAATAAAGAAGAATATTTCACATCATGCTGTATATTTATTACTAGCCTTACTAAATCTAAGCAGTTATAATTCGGTGTAATCATATTAATATGTCCAACACAAATGATATCAAGCAATGATCCCTCTGCAGTAACTTCGTCAAAAGTCAAAGCACACTACCACACTGACTGAGGACACTCCAAGTGTCTTTTAGTCTTCTCAAGGATATTTTTAGGATCGCCTTCTCTTCCATGCACCTGCCTTAGTCTGTAATATGGATCCAAGACACTGTGCCAAGAGTGGAAGGTCTAAAGGCATTAGATATGTCTCTTAAAATAATCCCTGTCTTGCTCAGGCTTTGGCCTGTTTTATAGAATATTGTTGCTATGCTTGGCAGACTGAATAAAAGAAATAATTACATAATAAGAAGCAAATTATGACTTTTGACAGTGCCAGAGAAAGATGAGACTTCTTATCCTATTGATTTATTTGTCTCCTTTCAATTGAGCCATTAGTATTTTTTTAAAAAAAATTTGACTGTCATGAGCCCTAAAAGAAAAAGCATTTTGCTAATCTGGTTACAGCCTTAGTTTTATAATTATTAATGGCAGTGAAAGACACTGTTTACAGAGTTTGTGTCTAACTGCTCTTCTCTCAGACTTTTTTTTTTTTTTTAAATCACAGCTCTGGAAAGCTTTTCTCTATAAATATGGAAATCTGGGAGGTTGCTGCTACATACAGAAGTCTTTCCTGAGTCTTGCATGACTGACTTAGTAAATTAAGCCATTTCGTTTGTTTAATGCTTCAGGTGTTCAGTCTTTTTTGTTGTTGTTTGTTGCCATATTGTGCACAGCATTGTGAATGTTTCTGGATACACTACCTGTGCACAGTTTGCTGTTTATGTTTTCAGTTCTTTATATTTTCTGTCCTTACCTGTTAAAGTGCACTGCTGGTTGTTCCTGATTTGGAATTCCATATTCATTATCTTGAACAGGATTTCCAGTTAAATGGTATGCTAGAGTTCCTGTGGCACCCCCGGAATGAAAATAAGCCCCTTTTATCATGTTTTACTGTAAATCGTTGGCACATTAAGAATGTCCCAGGGCCCTAATATGTTTATTTTGAATGAAGTCCAGATATTAGTGAAAACAACCGAGCTCCAAGTTGCATTCCACAGGAAAATTAAAGGTACTCTCACATAAGAGCCGAGCTGAAGGTAACACTTAAGTATTCTTTCATTTTTACAAATGAGAAGGCAATAACAAACTCTTTCAATATTTGAGGCTTAAGGCATCTAAGAAAGCCAACACATGGGAAAAGTGCTTTTTATTTCAAGGCTGCCGAATGAAAAAAAAAGAAAAAGAAAAGATCTAGACATGTAATTTTGAGCTCTTTGAAAGAAAAGAAAAAACTCGTTCTCTAAAGCCCATTAAAGCTGCCAACCTTAAATAAATCTAAGCCTACGTCCTACAATATGCAGCACTGAAGCTGGGATTTAAAGATAAATGCTTTCTGGGGACTTACTTGTTGGAACATTATAAATAACTTCACTCTTATTATGCAGTCTTCTCCCACAAAGCTTTGTCGCATCAGTAAAGAATTTATTGTGTTGAAAACAGTAAACACTTATTTAAAGGCCAGGAATATTCTGAACAATTATCCTTAAAGGTGGAAACAACTGAGGGAACACAGTCAAGGAAGAATTCTGTCCTATTGCGGATTGAAAACAAACACTTGCCATCAAACAACTGTTGCCTATTTTCTGGACAGATCTGGGATACTCTGTCATGTTTGAATTCTGATCGTCTCCCTGTATCATGATTTGGTCTGCAGGAGGGGACAGCTGAGTGAGACAGATGGGGCTATCATCATATTCAAATTCAAATCAGTGAAAGTTTCTGTAGCACACATGTTTATAAATAAGGGTTTAAAAAAGGATGCCATACATAATCCCATTAGAGCATGTTACACCGCATACAGTGTGTAAATATAGATGCAAAAAGGTCAAAAGCTGGTAGAAAGGAAGGCTTTCAATTACGGACTGTTTGTGATCCTCCTGATTTTAAACGGCACAAAGCAGCCGTTTGGAGCGCTTTGATGCCCGTTATAATATTGTAACACTGTATTAGTTTATGTTAGTCCTACAGTGACAGCCCACTTTGTATGTGGAATGTCCGGTTCTCCTCAGCTGACGCTCTGGGAGTAGCCGAGCTTTACTTGGCCGCTATGCCTGAAACCATGTTTGCATAAGAGGACACTTGGGAGAGATATTTAATGTCCAGTCGTGGCTTAAATGTTACTACATTAGAGAAAGGATTCATTTGCTTCTGTTCTGTTTATTGTGTTGTGTGCATTTACAGAGGTTATCGGATGCAAAGACTGGAAGTTCTTCCATGAAAACACTTAAACACTTTCCTGAGGTTTTGCCATATCATTTGAAACCACAAGCCAACTTGTGAGTTATTATTTTCTAATGATGCACGGTATTACTGATTGCACAGATATACAACAGTGAACGTTTCAAGGGCGGTTCTTCCTCCTTGTTGGGTGCACGGCCACTGAGTGAGTCACTGAGGAGTACAGTGATTGCAGACCCCCTGTCAAATACCATCTTAAGGTTTCTGCAGACATCGTCCAGATATATATAGAGAGAGCAAACTTCTTGGCCCTTTGGGACGGTACCCCTGTGATTAGATAGCTCCATGCAGGGGCATTTAGCATAGCAAAAACTGAGATGGGGTTCTGGGAGGGTGCAACTTAAGCTGTAACCCAAGCCAGCCCATGCCCTACTGATGATGGGTTTATCCACAGTAATGTTCCACTGACATATACTAGTAGTCGTAAGATTTGAACTGGTTTATTATTGAGCACAGGTGGACATCTAACCATGGCACAGAGACAGCTACAGTATTTAATTTGATGGATAGTTGCAATAAGGCTGTGACACTTTGACTCACACCGTTTTGTGTGGTGATAAATCTGTCATTAAGGGGCGTAAATCACACAGGAGCGTTCCTCATTCTGTTTTAATCCCAGCAAACCTATTGTTTAAACGACAAACACTGAGAGCAAAGTATGAGCCGATCAGAATTCACAGTTTTCACCAAAGGCAAATTCCTCAGGTATGAAGGTCAACCTAATTCAGCTGCAGGTGTTCCACTGAAGATGGGTAGCTTTCTTCCAGTGCCAAGATTTTGCTACAGCACAAGTAGCTGCTGTTAAAAGAAAGGATCTGTCATCCCACAGGCTGTGGAAAAAAAATTCCTCTGACAGTCAGGGAATAAGGCACAAACCTTTCGGTTTTATAGAAATACATATGAGTATGGTGCTCCCTGGGAGTCCTGAAATGAAAGTCTAAATGCATTTTTGAAATTCATAATCGGTCAAAGCTGAGATTTAAAGCTCATTTTTCAAGTTTGCAGGAAAGCCTCTGTGACAATACGAAAGCCACAACAAGTTATTGAGAAAAAACAAGCTGAGCTATGGAGAAAAATTCCAAAAGTTAACACGTTCAGTAGAGCAAACACAAATGTGGGTAGAAGTCATAATGGGGGAATATTTGTGGCCTCGGCGGGGCGCCTCCCAGACAGTTTGTTTGTGTTCTCCGCCTCTTAGAGGGGGGACACACAGAGAGGGAAGCTTGCAAGCCCTATCTGATGCTGCTCAGTCAGCTTGGACTAGAAGCGGGTGGGGTTGGTATCTGTGGGGGACTGTCACGATTCATTTCACACTTATGTGGGTTGCCATGTCACAATCTTAGTATAAAATCAAATTCTCAAAAGCCAAGAAATGTCAAGGCACGAATAGTGGAAGGAAAAAAAACAAATACTGATTTGTCAGACATTCAGCTTTACAAATATGCCTCCAGCAAAATCACATTTTTTGCCCTTTGTGTTTATTTGTACACAGAAGGGCGAGTCAAGACGGAAGTGCAGTGAACTGTTGTTTACAGGCAGCTTCAACTTCTCCTGGTTCCAGATAAGGAGTCCAAAAATTTACTCTATGTGGATTTGAAGCTGTTAAAACATCTTTCTAAACCTCTTTCCTCTGTGTTTTTCTATCATTAACTTAAATGCCCGTCTATTGCTTTGTGCTTGCTGACGTACTCACCCAATTATTGTTGCATTGCACATCTGAGTTCGCAGCTGCCTAATATCTCGAGGATAGCTCTTTTCAAATATTTGCCTTCAATCTTTTGCCCTTTGTGTCACAGGGCTAGAAGTTTCCGTGTTTGCGCACGAAGGAAAAACCTTTCATATATGTGTCCATATATGGACTCTCTGGTGTAAGCGAGGTAGACAGAGGAGAGGGCTAACTTGCAGGGGCTTTTTGTGAGGTCCAAAAGCATACTCGATATTTCTTTCCATTCCTTAGGGCTATAAAATGTCTTGGTATGCACTTCTAGTTCAGCCACTGTTCTCCCTGCCTGTCAGAGCTCTCTGGCACGGAGAGATGAAATGATGGCCAGAGGAGGATGATGCTGAGATTCTGTTGTATTTCGGTGGTTTTGCTTGATGTATTCTCAATCACTTCATGCAAACTTTTCTTAATGCATCCTCTCATGAGAATTCTTTTCGAGGGAGAGTAATTTTCCTCACTTACGACTGCCATGTCAGTAAGCAAAAAACTTTGGATGTTGTAAATCCAAAACAGAAGTTGGTAGTTCGTATCATATTTTCGTATGAGTTCCAGACTCCAAGCTGACTAAATGAAAGGGCCATAATGTGAAGTGTGTGTGAGAACCTCTGGTGATGAGACATTCCAGTGTGGTTCTGGCTGGCTGTTTGAACACACGCACTGTGTTCACTGTGCCTGGGTCACAGTGGCCTCTCTGCAGTGAGGAATGCCACAGGAACCCACAGCTCTGCAGCACCTGCATTTTCATACCAAAGCCTGTCTTGTGGTCCCACGTTTGATCAGAGGCCACGACAGTTTTCCCAGCAAAGCGACGACTCACCACACAGCTAGGGATCTAGATAAAACAGTTGTGCAAAGTCGGTCATAAAGCAGCTGAGCGGATAGACATGAAAATAAATAGACACTCGTTTGGTGTGGTCTGTTTAGTTCCTGCCCTGGGGCCTTGGATGTCAGAGATAACAATAAACAGTACGATAAAAGGGTGATTACGCTGAGGCTGCCTGAAGACACTCCCATCAAAAGAACGGGAAAGACTAGTGGTGGGAGGATCCCTTTATTGAATAAAAGCACCAGGACACGAACGTAAAATCCTGCTTCATGAATTAGATGAATTAAATCGTACTTCAGTAAAAATGCAGAAAATGTTAGCAGCAAAATGTACTTAAAGCACTGATACGTGTTTGTATGTGAAACTAATGGATTATTTACACTGAAATTCACTTCATAAAAGGCAGAATTAAGCCAATGGACAGATGTGGGATCACTGGCATTTTTGTGGGGGTCCCTCATTTAAAGCATGTTTTGTTTCTCTGCACAAACTACTTTTAGTGAGCCAGTCAGGTTTTGGAAGTCAGCAAAAGCAACCCTTTCCTTTTTCCAGGCCTGGGGGAAACAGATAAATTGCAATGAGAGTGCACATTTGTGAGCGCTTGTGGCTTGCCAGTGTGCTGGCTTAAAAAGCTGGCCTAAACTACTATATTTATAGGAATAGAGTCAAGTTAGCTGAGGTATCTAAATGCTATTCTCTTATGATTCCTAGCTTCCTAATCAATCACATTTTGATCTTTGTGCCATTAGCACATGTCATTTTCATGCTCCTGTTGTGCTTCTTAAAGCTCTCCTCCACAGATGCTGGGGAAAAAAAATCATCAACTGTTGCTTCAAGTGCATCTTCAGAACAGTTTTCATCAAAACCCTCCAGAATCAAAGAAGTTACTGTCGTAATAAGGTAAAAACACATACTTTGGTAACACTTCACAACACAGCTAGTGACCTAACATGTAGTTTCCCAACAGTTACCGTGTTATTCTTATGAATAATCTTCACCTAAATCTACTTGCTGGTCCTTAATGATACATAATATGTAGATAAGTTTGAACAAGGGAGTAATAATTGGCAATTTTAAAGAAAAAGGAGAAACTAATCATACTTTAAGTATTTTTTTAAGTAACAAGTAATTTTGGGGTATTTAAAGAAAGAAACAGGAGGCACAGTTATAATGTATTTTAAATGGTATGCCTTGTATTATAAAGCATCCTACATTCCCCTTCTTACATTATAATTATATTATATATTACAGTACTGTTGAAAAGTTTTAATCAACTCCTTATTTCTATATATTCAGTCAGAAAAATTTGAAATAGATGTAACAAATTACTGAAGAATGTATTTCCATGTGCGAACATACATGGAAATACAGTATATAAGATATATAATCTAGGACAAATAGTGTTCCACTGCCTGTTTTTATCCATGGATTGCTTTTCCACTGGCATGGTCATCAAAAGTCGTTTCCAGATGGTATTGTGTGGTGGATTAAAATCTGACGTTACTTTTCTGTGTTTGTAATTCTACAATTTTTGGCAAGATCCCCCAATGCTACTGGTTGAAATGCAGCCCCTAACTGTGACTTGCCTCCTCTGTGTTTTACAGATGGCTGTAAACACTCACCATTGTACCTTTCTCCTGAGCTTGGTATTTTTGTGTGTGTGTATATATATATATATATATATATATACATATATATACACACACACACACACACACACACAAAAAAAAAATATATATATATATATGCAGTAAGTTGAGGTTCTCACACCAAAATTGTGTGAAATTTGATGTCAGCGTTGCGAAAACCTCGCCGAGCAGAGTGTTTATTCAGCTTTAACACAGGGTTGGGAGGACACAGATTGAGCGAAGTAAAGGAACCAATGACTCTTTTTTTCTCCTCCACAGAAATGCGGCCTGTCATCTGACGAGTGTTAAGCAAAGTTTCCTTATTAAGACAGAAGCATTTGGATGAAGGAGTATTACGTTTCATTCTGGACAGCTTAAATCCAAGGAGGCTCTGCAGATCAGTTGCATTCGGCAGAACCATCCGAGACGGGCTGCTCCTCAGTTCTCAGTCACGACACCGTTTTCAGCAAAACTGAGCAAAGTGTAAGTAAGTCACTGAGGAAAACCTGACTGTGGAAGAACGTGTTTGGAGTCAGAGGATATCATTTAATAGATATTCCTGATGTTACTTGTGAAGCTCTCCAAATTTAGCACCCAAGTTTTAAGTCTCAGCTCAGTCCCAATATAGCCCTCCTGTCATTGCTGACTGAGAAATACTGTGCCTTCCTTATGCGATGACTGAAGGAGCTGCTGTGCTGTCAGGGGAGAGGTAGACAGTGAATTTTGTCACTCAGCAGGCAGATTGAGATTCTGAGGGTGACTGTTTTCTACCTTAAAAAAATACACCTGCTACGCTCTTATCTTTTGGAAATTGTTGTATTCTATCGTCTGTGGCCAGATTACGAACATACCTGTATTATTACTTTAACCTTTGGAGTTTTAAGTTTGTGAAATCACAGCAATTAGACAATAACCAGCTCAAAGTTATGAAAGAGATCATCTATACTGACTCTGTTTAGTTTTAAATGAAAGGTTATACACTGTTAGTTACTGTAAGTGGAGCAGACAACACATTGGGAGAATCCCCCTAATGACCTAAAATAGTCATGTGTTCCAGAGTGGAGTGAAATGCTCTTTAAGATCCATTGGCTGCTGTCTCCCAGGTTTATCTTAGGGAGCGCTGCTTCTCAGAGCAGTGGTATGTGAGCATGCCTAAACAACAGGCATCCTTTAAAACAATGACCTCATTCATTTAGGTAAAACCATGCTGTAATTCCTCACTGTATTCTTCTCTATAACTGTTAGAGAATGTGATTATCAAGAAAGTACAAACATATTTACATGAAGCTTATGGCAGTATGTCTGGGACATGAAGTGGTTCATCATTTTACCGGAAGAAAACTTGAAAAAAGTTGAACAGTTTGGCCGTAAAAGTCAGTTTCTCCAGATTCAGGGTTGATTTTCAGATTTGGAAAATACATTAAAAGCTAATATCATGAAGATATAATATAGATAACAGGAAAAGCAAGTTCCATGGAGAGTTTTGTAAGGAACAGCTTGTTAAGTATGTTCTTCTTTTATGTTATCATATCTTGTTTGGGTCTGGACCTTGTAATTGTTTTGGGGAAAAAATGGACTGAAACCAAATAGCCATTCAACCCATAAACTATACTGGTTTCCAGTGTTTTATCAGCTTGAATAATATGAAAATTACTTTCAGCCTGACATGGCTGCTGAAGAACTGATAAGCTATTTTTATGGCCTTCCTCTAGACATCTTTGCACTGAAATATGTGTCTCAGTAGGATTATAAATAATAAAAAAAACATGTTACCGTAAAAAAAGGTGGAAGAATGAGTGCACTTGGAAAGAAAAACATAGTGTATTCCCAGAGATTATAGCTAGCAATAACTTTTTGTTCACAGGCTGCTTGTTCAGAGAGAGACCCGAGAAGGACACTGTCAGGTTAAAATGTTGTCTGTGCACAAAAGCAACAACATAAAAGAGAAAAACCTCAGTAGCACGCTGTGGACAAAAAGGCCCAGCCCAAAAACCCAAAAGCCTTTCCTGATGTGCATTTTTTCCAAACCTCTCTTCCTCTTTCATCACTTTCTCTAAAAGTGAAAAGAAAAAATAGCTCAGGGCAAAGCTGTCTCACTCTCTGTGAATTCACAGACCTTTATACTCTCTCAGTCTGTTTGGTTTAGCCTTACCTGAACCGAATTCAAAATAATAATTTAAAAAAATACAGTGAGTTCACACAGAGGCTTTTTTATTATGAGATTTATGAATGTTTTTGTTAATATATAAAGCATTCACCACTGTTTACACTATTAAAGAAATCCCTGAAATGCAAACCAGGACATGGAAAACTAAAATTTGACGATGCATTATCAAAAAGTGCCTACACAGCTTTCCAATGTGACAACTCCCAAGCTCACATAGGCTTTTCTTAGTGTTAAGCCCTGATTCCATTCTTGCATTACTTATGACCTTACATTAAAATGCCTGCCACTGAAACTGGAAAACATATAAACCAGTGTCAGCCTTAAGCATACCTTAGATTAGCTCTGAAATGATTAAAGTGTAGAGGTGATCAAGTGTCATTTGGCTCAGCTATGTGTTAGCCTGGCTTCACTTTTAGGAACTTGAGCGTGGAACAAAGCCTGAACTAAATGGCTGCCAGACTGCAGGGATTAGGCATGGCACAGGACACAGTGACAGCAAAACAAACTTTCCAACACAGCAAGTTCAGAACATTCAGGATGCCGGAGATTTACACTGTCGGTGCAAGGGATTACTAAGTGTGTCATGAAGCATTCAGATACTCAAAAACTATTAGCAGGTTCTGAAGTATCCTTTAGCAATTTCAATTCAACCTTTAATTTTTGTTTTCTAAACATTTTCCTCTAATTAAGTTAAACATATCTTGCATCTTCTTTCCTTTATGCTCCATTTATTTAATATGCGACGTGCCAAGTGACTAAAAAAGACAGAGCGCTTAAGAAAAAGCCACACACTGAAAAGGTAAAGGGGGTGGGTTAAAATACCCCTTTCTGTGTTTTGCAGAAGAAAGCAATAAATGCAGTTTAGCTTGATTTTAGCTATAACATCAGGTTTTTAAAAAAATTACAGTAAAATGATTAAGTGCAGGACAATAGCAGGAAAGAATCGAATAGTTTCTCTGTTAACTCATAAATTTACTGAGGTCTTCCAAAGTTCACAAAAAAGACAAAAAAGCAAAACAAAAATCTTCTTGGTCTCAGGCATTGAATGGAGATGGAGGGGAGAGGGAGAGAGGGTGAGTAGTAGATGGGTACTCGCTCTTAAACACATGGCTTCAGTTTCCCCTCTTCACTGTGGCCTTGCCTTGCACGAGACCAAAACATTCAAACTACCAAATATGGTGTTCATTAGAAGGACAGTGTGCTGTGCTGGCCACCTTTAACCATACTTTGCACACTATGCCCACATTTTCTCCTAGCACAGAAGGATCAGCTTCAGTATGAAATAAGCAATGTATCACCTGAGAAGAAAAAAAGGTCAAGTTCACTCTCCTGATTGACTAAATCTTCAAACATGAGGCTTCTCAACACCCCTATAAAGTCTGTAGCTGTGCAACAGTAACCCAGAGTATAAAAATACTGTGAATTCTCATTATTGACCAAAATATCTAAATGGGGATTGTTGCATACTTCAAGGTCTGGCCTGTAAAGCAAGGAGGAAAAAAATGTCCATATTTGGTCTGGCTAACTTTGCCAGTTCTTCCACTTGAACGTCCTCTACCCCCTGATTCAGTTATGAAGGATAAATACTGACATCTTCTGGCAAGAATGCGGGATGATTTATTCTACTTGACATTTTATTTTGAGGTTTTATATATATATATATATATATATATATAAATAAAAGACTAGATGTACTTTTGCCTGATTTTGGTCTCCTTATCTGGGGCCACAGTGAAAATGTTACATCTCTGAGTTTGCTGAATTAGTAGAGCTGCAGGAGACACTATTTCCCATGAGAAAGAAAAAGAAAAAGCAACAATCACCTTAATGTTACCGGTTGTCTGAAACGCTTTATTTGTGGTGAATACAAAAAATACTTTTGTGACCAGATAAATATTATACATACAGCATCAAATCAGAAAACGAACAGAGTCTGTTAAGGAAAGCACAACACGTATTCATAAACAGAGCTAGTAACTTTTTCTATTTTCCATTAATACTTTGACAAATCGGTCAGACAATATATTTCAGGGTAATTCTTACATTTACTGATAGAAACTTAATTCTTATAGTGGTTAGACAATGAAACATTTAAGAGGGACTTGGCATAATGAATTTAAACAATTTCTCAACTTCATACACAAATTGCCACATGCTCATTGAATGAAGTCTAGTGTTAGTCTTTAAATCCTAATGTATCCACAGATGCCCTTTTATATCAGCATTAGAACACTGTCAGCAGGTAGGCCACCAGCCAAGGCATTGTACTGTATGGCAAAGGGCTTTTTTTTTTTTTATTAAGACCCCAATAGGGAATAGACTGGCATAATACTTTGATCCAGAGAGGACAAGGCTCAGGCTCCCACCCAGCCTGGTTTTCAGCTGCTCGTAGGGCAGACTCAAGTAAGGCACTAGTACAAAAATAATAAAAATAAAAATGCAGACCAGACACTACCATGGACAGATGGTGGAGTTGAATGCTGAAAATTTAAAATACATTATACATTAATAAAGGAAAAAAAATTTCAGTTTCCTCAGAGTGTGATGCTATTTCCTTCTAGTTTGTTAAGTGAATGTCCTCCATTTAGTATAATGGGAGCTTTAAATTCAGTGCATAAAGTTATGAGCCACTTTATAGCACAGTGTGTGCTCATTTCATTCAAGAGCCTAGAGTTCAATATGATTGCACACTCTTCCAAACAATAACAGCGCAGACTCTTATTATCTTTCTTGAATATTCAGTGTAAAGTATTGCTATAGACAGACCATCTGAAGTGAAATGACTTTAGCAGGACGGGGGCAGTGACTGCGTGTATGTAGAATAAAAGTACTGGCGACACCCAAACAGAATCTGGCCAGTGTAAACGGAGAAGGAATTAAAAACACAAAGACAAGCGAGAACAAACATGACAAATAATGTAAACAAGTATTCCTTAAACAACTGTGTGCGGGAAGAAGAGCGGAGCGGGGGTGGGGTGGGGTGGGGGGATGGGAGGTTTACAATAAATGACATAATGTACAAGCAGCAAGACATATTTGGTCACATATCATCCAGATACTCTGAATACCACAGATTATACCTATATAAGAAACTGGTCAAGAATAAACATCTTTATAGCTAGTGATGGCCAGTGGTCATGTTATTTTATCATTTAGAGACCCTCATCGTTTGGCATCAAGCTGAACAACGTAGTTTAATCATGATCCTTGATTTTTCTCTTTTCAAGATTTGCTAGTTTAACAGCAAACCCCGTGTTCACATTTTTTTTTTTTAGTAAAATACAAGTGCCTTTTCACTCTATACTACTCTATTGGTTAGTAGCTTCACTGATATGTTTAGACATTATGGTGCATGCAAGCCAGCGGTGAAATGAGACATGAGAAATCTTCCTGCCTTTCTATTAATACTTTGTATACTTAGAATACAAACTATGGACCCTTAGATTTAATTTGCCAGTTACATCGATATCACCAGTTCCTTTCTATTTGTTCTAAACCTCAAACACTTTTGAGAACATTCAGTGATTATACAAGATTTCTTTGATTCATGATTGTAACAGTCAGTAATGCTCATGATGCAGTAACACCCACAAAGTAATGATACATTTATCATACGACTTAAACTTTCTCAACTTGCTTATAGAAACAACTTTCTTCATATTAAAGTCTGAATGTCAATGCCATTCACTGACAAATACATACACGCACACACACAGCCACATACACACAGAAATACACTGAGCACAGGCACTTGTTTTATCACCAAACAGGCCTGCTTCAAGTGCTTTATTGTCCTTGGTTTTATGAGAGTTGAAACAGCCAATACTGGATTGGCATCTCCCCGTGACAAGAAGGTCTCGTCAGCGCAGCGCACATCCCCATCTGCTAAGTCCGTCAGCCTTCGTCCTCCCTCAGTTCGCTGGGCAGGAACTTGTACTGCTGCTGTCTGATCTGAGCCAGCTTCTTCCGAGCTTCCTCCAGCTCTCGCTCCTTCCTCAGCATCTCCTCCTGAGCCGCAATGATCTGAGGAAAATGAGAACAGTTGGCAGAAGATTCACCTACCACTATCCACCGCCTGTGGATAGGCTGACATGATAAACCGTACATCTCGCTCAGCCCGAGCACAGGACATGGCAGAACACAAAGCAGCAACAGTGTTTAATGAAAGACTTTCATTATGTATATAGAAATATACATTTAAACAGTGCAAAATATATTTTGCTAGAAATTTTATGACAAACTGAGCTGATTGTACTTAATTATCAATGAAGCTGTCAGCCCGCTTATATCAGGGAAGTTTGTCAGATTTAAATATCTAATAAAACCTCAGCAAACCATAAAACAGGTAACCAACTATGCCTGCATCTTCATTCATTCACTCATGAGCTGCTGTAACATGAGTCAAATGGCTGAATTGTCACCTCAGCATGCAGTCAAGTTCTATAGAGCCTTGCTAATGACCTGCTAATTTTATCCAGGTGTGTTGCAGCAGGGACACATATACAAGTTTCAGTACACCAGCCCTTGAGGACTGGAGTTTGACACCTGTGGCTTAGACAATTTAAACAATGTTCACCCTGTACGAATGTGAACAAACCAGAATTTAAAAAAAACAACTGATGAACTTAAACCTTTTTGATGTCTTTTGAATACAGTACTCAAAATAAATGAAAGAAAAGAGCAAGTTTTATCTTCTGACAGTTATTTTCTCCATTTGTGTGTACTGGTCACATTTCCAGTAGAACATCTTAAAGAGAAATCACTAATTCACACTGTCATACCATTTGATAAAAAAAAAAAAAAAAAAAGGTAAGGTTACTCAA
>VVHJ01063614.1:17285-32279 GCA_015107715.1 Tylochromis polylepis | reverse complement strand
ATTCCCATGATGCACTGGGTGTTTCTTCTTCACTCACCTTTCTGCACTCAATCATACTTGTTATTAACCTCTGGCTCTCTCACAGGTTTCTTCGTGTTAAAAGGCACTTTTTCCTTCCCACTGTCACCAAAGTGCTTACTCACACTGGGTCATGTGATTGTTGGGATTTTCTTTGTTGTGTTATTGTAGGGTCAACCTTACAATATAAAGCGCCTTAAGGCAACTGTTGTAATTTGGTACTGTATAAATAAAACTGAATTGAACTGACACAGGTGGCTATAGCTGCTAGTTGTCTGCTAGGCTTCACTTCAGCTAACTAGAATCCCTCATCTGGACCACCCAAACTAAGTAACATCACTCTGAGTGTTCAAAAAAACCCAAAACAAATGTTGACCGTTAAACTGCATAATCAGCAGTGGGAACTGAACCTTTGACCTGCGACTGCATCTTTGCTTTCTGAGTTTGGACTCACAGCGGGTCAGCAGGAGCTAACTCAGGATCAGAAGTTGCAAGAGAAAGCAGCGATTCCTCACCTGCTCCACCACAAACTGCCCCTTATTAAAATGACACTCAGTGCTGAAGATGATGCAGTGGGGATGAATGCCACCTCCAAGCAGCAACAGTGTGATGACGTGGGTTTGAATCCTGTTCGAGTCATCAAACAAACTCTAAAACCATGGCAACAGTATTATATGCCCCTGCATGAGGATATGATGCCGTATGTCTCTATAGGTGTGGTTACACTAAAGCCTCAGTCACAATGGTTGGAACCCCAAAGGTGACCTCCAGTCGCTAGACGCTAGATCAGCAAGTGGTTGCAGCAGGTTGATGGCTGTGGGTTTGATTGCTTTGGTTTCTAGCAGACTGTCGCAGTGGAAGACGATGACTTATCTGCAAACAGCCAACTATCCGCCACCAAATGAGCGGTAATAAACAGAGAATGTTTGCTTTCAAAGTAAAAGCTGTGCCTACCAACATGTTTCACTTCAATTGTGAAGTCAGTCCAGTTTTATTTATATAGCACCAAATCAGTCACCTCAAGGAGCTTTAAAATGTAAGGCAGAGACTCTACAATAATACAGAGAAAACCCGACACTAAACCGACTCCCGATGAGCAAGCGCTTGGCGACAGCGGGAAGGAATAACTCCCTTTTAACAGGAAGAAACTTCAAAAAGGCACAACTTGTACTATGAAGGTGAGCAGTCTCTGTGAAAGGGAGTCATGTTTGTCTGCAAACACTCGCCATGGTGTCGTTCAGGAAAACTACAAGCAATTACGAAGAGGTTTCACTCAATACTACTTTGTGACCAACTTCACTCAACGACAGTCGGCAACCTGCTGCAACCATTTGCCAAATGGTTGGGCAATACATGATTTTCCTCACTGACCGGTGGTTGTCAGGCAGTCAGTGATTGGTCTCTAGGCCTATGTGAGTGGAGCTGTTCAAATGGTGGACAAGTTAATGTCATGTGGTTTAAAGGAGCAGCACTGTTGAAACCTCGTGCTCGCTCCTGGGTCTAAACTCCCAGCCTGTGTCAGCAGCACTTAGAGAACCATTTCTGTATTAAACTAGGAGGACATGAACATTTTTGAGCAGGTTTGAAAGACAGCAGTGTATTCTCTATACAACTAAACAGTGATGATTCTTCATGTCTTCATGTGTGTGTCCAGAGCCTGAATCATCTCCCGCTGCTGCATGCTGGAGGTATTTCGCTGGAGCGTCTGCTCAGTTTGTTTAGCCGGTGAGATGCTGATATTTAAATCTGAGTGGCTTCAAACATCTGATAGAAAATCTCCTGTGAGGTACAGTTTGTTAGAAGTGACAATAGGGGGCAAAAGTCCACGTGAGGGTTCCCGCTGTGTCGCTGATATACATTTCCTTGACATCTCCATAACTTTCCATGAGTAACGAGGAGAGGGAAGCTCGACTCTTTGTAAATCTCCTTCACATCCTCTGACTTCCCCGGTGAATTTCACGTTTTCTCTGTCATGATTTACACCTCTCATTATTCCGTGTTTCTGAAATTCCACAAGCAACGGGAAACCTGGCGAGCCAAAGCAGTGGGGACCAGACAAAGACGGGCCTGTGCAGAAGGAGCGATAGCATCGCAGCTCGAGTCAAAGACCCCGTCTGTCTCCCCCGACTCTCAGAAGCACGGCCAAGCAGAAAGAGAGAGAGGAGCTCAGAGCAGAGGGAGATGAGACAGAGGGAGTCCAGATTCTAAGCGCTTTCCACATGATGGTGATGACATGCAGACCTCATCAATTATCATTTTATTTGAACGTGAGCTCAGCTATTTGGCTCCAGAGTCCACAAGATCTTCATTGCTGCTGTGGACACTGTAGCAGCCTCTTGTTAGCTTGTAATAAAGAAAGTAAAAAATAATTTTGAAACCCTGAGGGGTAGGGGAGACAGTGGAAGGAGGAGAAAAAAAGGAAGACCTCAGAGGAGGTTCATGGATGTAGTGAAGGAGGACATGCAGAGGAAAGATGGCGGTAGGGTGAGATGGAAGTAGATGATCGGCTGTGGAGACCTCTGAAGGGAAGAGCTGAAGGAAGAAGAAGAAGAATTAAAGCTGCAGCATCTAAACAAGCAGCAACACCTATATACAGCCACACACTGCGAACACTCCTGCCTTCGTCCTGATCTGACATCTGAAGTGAACAGAGATATCCCAGAAGCCCCGCCTCTTCAGTGACGCCCTGATCCGGTTATCTGATCTCGATGATGCGATCCTTGCCGTCTAATACAGGAGTACAAACCTCATTTCAGTGATTCATTTAGAAAACAAATGATGCAAACTGTGCAATGTGCTGGCACAAAAAAGTACATCTTGATTACGTCATAACTGGCAGATCACAGCTGAAAGGCACCAAACCTCCATGTGTAGCCAAACAGCTCGTCTAGATCTAGAAAGACTTTTAACTTTTTTTTTCGCTTTTTCATCACCGCACTTTGCTGTCCCAGCCGGTTCCCATCTTTAGACTTGTGTACACGTAAAGAGCCAAGTGGAAACTCTGCTGCGTGTATAACAAGGCCAAAAATTTGACTTCCTCCAAGAGAATCTGGCTGAAGAAATGAGCTTTCCTCTAATCCCCCGCCACGATTATTAAAACGTGTCCAGATATGTACAGACTGTTGTGACACGGTTTGTTTTAACATAAGCTCCCTCTCTTTCTGCATAAGGAAAGAAAAATGCAGCTTCTTACAAAAGACTCAGTGCATTTAGACCATTAAACACCTCGAGAAACTAAGGGCAAACATACTGCATACACTGGCACCAGACCCTGACTCTGAGCTTAAAGTTAATTACAAGGATTATTCTTCTCTTTATTGTCCCTCTGAGCCCCCCTGCAGCCAGGTACGAATACACACCGTATATATCAGGGGATCAGCTCCGGGGCCGAAAGGGATTCTGGGTAATGTCTTAAGGCAGAAAGAAGCAGATGCCTGACTGAGTGCCTGAGGTTTGAGCTTTTCCTTCAATAATCAGACATTTAGAGACATTTAGATTGAAGATTGATGCAGAAAACGTGAACCCTCATGTGGGAAATAAACCCACAACTATAATTAATAAAAGTAAACTGACAGCCAAACACCAATATATTGATATTTTACTATGTTTTTCCTCAATTCTCAGGAAGATAATCTTCCCATTGAGCTTTTTTTGTGATTTCCTGCCTCTTTGGAGCTAAAGGAGGCCACCCAAACACATGAGATATCAATGGAAAGCCCAGGATGTCCTCAATTTAGTACACCAGGACTCAGTAATGTAGCTTAAATACACATACACCAAAGACAAATGTCCATTACAGAGGACATAAATGAATAGGCTGGTTTTCAGGAGGATAAATAAACAATAATGTTAAAATTTAATAATCATTTAGTAAATTTGACTTTTTATCACTTCATTTTGATGTCCATTTAACCACCAGTTGGTCATTTATTGGTGCTGCATTCAAACTTTGGTCAAAGTGGCAGCGGATAAATGAGTCCAGGCCCTCTGGGAGTGAAAGGGAGCAGATGAAATGGGATGGGATTCCCCGTTGTAAGCAGAGATTATTAAATTCTCTCCCAGTGTGACTGTGGGGAGGAAATGGCCGTCATCTGCCGTGGAGAATTTCAACAAATTGTCTGGTCTGTGCACGCGATGTGTGCGGGCGCACATTGTTAGAGCAATTGAGTAAATGGGCGTTTAATTGGTTTTGCAGACTGCTCACATTTTGACGGGGATAAACAGATTTCTTTGTCTGCCGGCGTCAAAGACGACAGAGCTCAGATAGTCAGACGGAGCCGCGCGGTGACTCACACCGAGGAGAAGCGATTAAGATACCGACGGTTAGTGCCGGCTTCAAAAAGCGTTGGTGTGTCTGCAGGAGGAACATCAGCAGTCGAGCTCAGCACGAGGACAAAGGTTTTTATTTAAACAGATAAAGATTTCTGTTTTATTATCATTGTGTGGTTGAACAGTTCTGCCCAGCTACATGGAGGTCAAGCAGAATGCTGAGAAATCAATACCCCACTGAATCATAATTTTAGTTTGTTTTCAGCTAAAAATCAATTCTGCAAATCCCTAGAATCTACAATGTTTCTAAAAATCTCATATTTTTGTTTTGCAGGTTCTTAAAACCTCCAGTGAATTCCAGACAGCTTCTGTCAATAATAAAGAACTGCCACCAAGAATTCACACCTGTAAACGTGGAGTTTGGTTAAATGTGCTTCACTGGTAGTAAATTCAATTAATTCATACGTCTGTAACTAACTGCATTTATTATGTAAAAGCTGCATGAGTTCCTGCAGTTTAACCTGAATCGTCAGCGCCACATTTAAGACACCTTTACCACCAACAGCTCATCTGAATCGACCTCCCATCTGTTTGCACCAAAACACAGCAGAGAGGGGCGGCAAAGGGTTTCCACTCAGAGTTTCTCCATCAACTCAGAGCCATGGACAGAAGAAGTCTGAGGATTTCTGGCATATTTAAGATCGGGCAATAACCAAACCAACAGCTGCCAAACAGGGGCTGGATTACCCTGAAAATCTCTGAAAGCAAGAGAGAGAAAAAAGATTTGCTGCACAAATGAGAACAAAAAACAATAAGTACACAACTTTTACAAAGATTTCTGTGTTATAGGTTTTTGAAGAAAAAGAAAATAATGAGCCTTAAGCTTGTTTATGGCGCTGTGAGAGAGAGAAAACACCTCGTTTTCAGTGCAGGTTTTCCCCGGAGAGGACAGGAGCCGACTGCATCCTGCAAAGGTAGGAGCAGATTCAGATTCACTGCACAGCCTTATCAATAAGAAATAAAGTTATAAAAATAAAGAAGTTCTGTTGGTGCAAAGCAAACAAAGGAATTAAAACAAGGTGGCAGACAATGCAGATGCAGAGGCATCAGTATAGATGTTAATTGCTTGGGGATGATATGCATGGATCTGAAGAGGTAAGAGTGTGTGGGTGTATGTAAATGTGTGCAGGCAGATGAACCTCACACAGGATTTATTGTTTGCTCGGCGTGACCATATGCTTTCGCACTTCCACAGCAGCTCATTTTAACATCTTTGCTAATAACTAATGTTCTAGTGTGTGCCCACACATCTGCAAACATGCAGGGATTTATATGATACACGTATGTGCACCACTGAGCGTGTGCACCATGCCACTTCCCATGTTTCAGTGTGTGTGTTTGGAGTGTAAAGTGTGGGTTTACCCGAGTGCCTCTGAGCTGTAGGAGAGAGTTGATTCTGGTGGACAGATAAGGTTCTGCTAAGACAAAGGTGCCCTTTGTTAGCCTGGATCGCTCCAAGCAACTGCAAGATGATCTCCACCCCACATACATCCACCAGCAACACAAGGAGACCCAAACCGAGCGAAACAAAGTGGCTCCAGACCTGCTAACGAGAGCCAGGAGCCACATTTGTACAGCGGGGGTGGGGGGGCGCCTGGGCTGGGAGGTCCCCCTACCATGACCCATGTTCCCTATTTAGTAAAAGATCCCACCACCCAACAACTGCACCAACAGACTGGAGCTCAGTTTGGCAGGTTTTTAAGGGTTCAGAAAACTTTTTGGTTGTCACAGAAATCCCACAGCTGGACTTACAGAGGTTGAGGAACCACTGTTCCAAATGCTGATCTAAGCTGGATGAATTAACACTGGATGTGGTGCAAACACTCTCCTGAAATGTTAACAAACTCCTCAGGTTTCCCCCACTTCCAACGATGAAGGGTCGTCCACTGCCAAAACATCAGCAAATGCTGGATGGTGGCATCACAAAACACCTTCAGGGCTGCAGTTATTATTAGAACATCTGGTTTTCTTCACAGTGAGCTGATTGTTCCGTGTACAAAACATCAAAAAAATCCAGAAAAGTTCCCATCATCACGGCATGAAGCCAGGTTACCATGGTGAACCATCATGCTCTGTTTGCAGCCGTGGTGTAGTACTCTTATGATGACCTTACCCTCACCGCCACCATTTTGGATGTGGTTATGTAGAAATCTGGTTTTTGGACCTGTATCGTTTTATTTGTTATTTTGTATTAATTTGTTGTTAAGCTATGATGCAACAAATTGCCCCATTTTGCTGAGCAACATCCAAACAATGACAACTAGCAAATTTTCCTCTTTAAAAACCTGATACCAGTGATGCTTTTTTAAAAAAAAAAAATTTTCCCCTGCCAAACAACAAATCAATTATCAAAATAAACAAATTGATTGATTATTTTGGTTTTAAGTGCTGCTATTGTTGGCGTCATGCGGGACTCGGTAATACATTTTTGCCCCACGGCCCTCTAGGAAATAAATCCAGCCATGGTCTGTTACTGATATTATTCAACAATCCATAAGAAGTTTGGGAAACTAGCAAATACTTGAGAAAAAGCAAAAGCATCTGGATTTTTAATTTCTTTAAGAAAAATACTCGGCTACTTGGTCATCAAAATATTGAATTTCCTCTCACACAAATAAACAGTTTTATTTTGTTGTTTTTTTTTTTGCTTTAAGACTGTTTATGGTTTCATGTATAATGGGGTGGTTACTGGGGGGCCCAGTAAGAAATTTCTGCCCCAGGGCCCTGCAAGAAGCAGCTCCACCCCTGCTGTTATTCACCTTTTGCTGCATGTTTACAGTTTCCAGATGCTGCATTATAATTTGGCTGATCCCATCCATATTAGATCCAAATTAGTCCCAAAAAATATGAGAAATTATTCCTTTAATCAGCCTCAGGTGTGTCTTTAGCACTAATTAGCAAACGTCAGCATGTTCTCCTGCCAAACTGAACATGTCTGCGTGATGTGAGCATCTCTGCATGTTTAAAGTTCAGCTCAGCTTTCCCTGCAGAATTTTCCTCCTTGTAAAAGTTAATGTGTCAGGCTTTAAAGACCGCATGAGGCTAAATTTAAACAATTGTTGAGTGTGAGGGGTTGTAGGCACAGGGGGCTTTTCTGAAGAGCCAAAGGTCGTTTAGATTCACTGGTCTGACGTCTGAATCAGATTTAATGCAGGCGTAAGACTACAGTTAGTCCTCCTGTCAGAATGAAGTTGAGTTTTTAATAGCCTGCATGTTATACTCGTACTTCCATGATGAGTTTCTCTCTGTTATAACTTTTTTTTCACCTGTTTCGGAGCACAGGTCATCTATAATTTTCCATCTTCTCTGCACCATTGATCTGAACGCAGGTCAGTTTGAAAGCCTTGGAAGTAAAAAGTTGTACTTGTTAATCAGAAGCGAGCTCAGCCGGGGGCGACGGAGGGAAGGTTAATGTGTAATCCTGAGCCCTGCGGGTCAAATTATAGATGCGCGATGGATTGCTTGTGTTAATCACAGTTTAGAAGTTAAGAGCAGGGAAAGAAAAAGGAAAAAAGGCCCCGGTTACCATCATTCAGCGAAGTGGAACAAATCGCCCACAGGCTGAGCTATTTCTGGAGGTTTTACCAAGGAAACCAGCAGCGTAATGTGAGGTTACAGAAGTTTTACAGCAAACTCAAACTGTATGGGAGACAAAGGCTGAAATAAAGCAGAATTTGAAGTTACTCAGAAAGACATCAACCTTTTCTGTTTTCTCACTTCCTGTTTTATTTTGAAATGTTTGCCTTACACTTTTCACCGTTTCTGTGCCACTCCTGAGTTTAACGAGTTAGTCTCCTCAGCGTAAACGCCTCCTGCATGCCTCACGGTTATCTGTTCGGTCCTTCCACCATCGGCTGGACAGTTCCTGTTTTTCCAGGATCAGCTGACCACACACATCTAAAATGCATTCTGGTTGCTACGCGACGACTCAGTAGACAAAGACGAAGCCCATCTCCCAGTATTTTCATCCTACGCAAATAAACCTGGAGTAACCTGAGCATGAGAGTCATCACTGCTCATGAAATCAGGTTTTCAAGTCAACAGAGGTTCTTTTGGGGTTCAAGACATCTCATTAACTCAGAAAACTCTTCCACGTGTTCCTTCTGTTCTTCCTTTTTCATAACTGATCCCTTTCTGTGAATGACCTTTGACTTTGAGCTTGGATTTAACATTTTGCTGGTCCAAGAAGGACATGACATGATGTGATGTCTGAGGTTACGGTTCAGGTTTGGTTAAAGGTGTGATGCCAAAGTTCATGAAAGAGTGTTAGACAAGTTTCTGAATATTTGTCCATTCAACACATGGCTTTTTTAAGCTGAAAAAACCCCCAACCCTAAAGTTGGGTTGGCAAAGTTGGCAAAATGAAGCAATTTGTGATTTTGCAAAACTTTATGGCATCATAGTGACGTCATAGTGGCTTCGTTTTAAAAAAATGTCTCATACAGCTCTCTCCATGCTCTTTCATATGATATATTACTCAGTATAGTTTCTTGAATTTTATTTTATCAAAGTCAACTTTGACCTTTGGTCCTAATGATGAAGGTCAAGGTCAAATGCTAAGCCAAACTCCTCACATCCCACTGGTGTAGTACATTGTTGTGAAGTTTGAAGACAATCCGTAAAAAATTGTGAGTAATATAAGGCTTTTACTGATTTTCATATTTTGTGTGACTTTGATACAATTGATGACGTTTCTTCAGATTAGGTCAAAGGTCAGAGCTGTAAGGCTAATGCTGAGTCTGAATCCACCCTGAGACCATTTACTGCATGTCTTTATTCCTGTTTCCTGTCTTCTCTCCATTGTCCTATCAAAATAAAGGCTAAAAAAAACCCTAAAAAGAAATTAAAAAAGAAAAAAAAATCAAACTTTACAGCAGAAAAAAACATGTTTACGTTCTCCTGTAGCTGCTAGCTGTCTGCTAGGCTTCACCTCAGCTAACTGGAGTCCCTGAACCAGACCTCTGGACTATCTGATCTATCTGACTTACAAACCTGTCAGAATCACTTGTTTGGGCCCTTATTTAAGCCTGCAAACACAGCGATGTGATTCCATGTGAGATGGCGAGTTCAAAATGTTGACTCTGTGTGTGTGTGCGCGGTAAACGGAGCATGCTAGCTGTGGAGAAGCTGTTGTAGTGCTTTGGGGTCGCCCACCACCCCGATCCCGCTTTAAACTTCACTTTAAACACAACACAGCCACTTCACTGTGACAGAGACACAAAGAGAAAGTGAGACAAAGGCGAAGGTGAGGAGCAGGAGGAGGGATGGATGTTATCACACAGCTTTTTAAAGGCCTTTCATACATCCTGTGTGTGTGTGTGTGTGTGTGTGTGGGCTGTCGGCCAGATGTGAGTTATTTAAGAAAACGTGTGTATAGATTGAGATGAACAGCCATTTCTGAGCTTTGAGGCAGCAGATGTAGACAGAGTGTTGAAATCAGTCAAAGATGATGCCGGTAATTGCACATAACTGGATGTATTTAACCCTCGACGCACAGTTTGTCCTTTTATTTGTGCTGCAACAGCTTTAAAGTGCCGCTAATGGTGATTTTTATAACAATGCATCTAATGGCAGTGAGGAAACAGTGTGAGAGGGGAGCTCAGTGTAATTAACCTGCAGAGAATTATCACCTGGATCAGCAGCTCTGCAGCGACTCGGCTCATTATTCAACTGCCTGCCTCGCCTCGGCTCGCTCACGCCGCTGTCGCAGTTTTTGGAAACTCTTTAAACCCACGAAACCCACTTCAGACGTGCTTATGCTTTTTAAAAAGAGGTGAGGGATGGGTTCAGGCTGGTTTTACTCAAACTACGGGACTTAAAATAAAAAGCCTTTGGGTCATGACAAATCCATCAGCTCCTTCCTCTCTGACCCCCTCAGGACCGATCCAACTGCTTTAAGGCCTGAAGGAGTGTTTCTACTATTACCCACTCAGCACCTAACAGCAGATACAAGCCAGGCCTCCATCTCCAAAAACATATTTTTACTTCAGGATTGAAGGTAATTTACGTGCAAACATGAAGCACTCTCCTTGGTCATTAAACTTCCTGTTCTGAGAAGAAAGCTGTCTTAATGGCCTCTAATAAAAGTGTGCAGAAACCCTGAAGACGACCCTGGGATCTTATACACTGAAATATAACATAAGGGAAAGTGGTTTTATTCCTCCAGCGCATATATATATATATATATATATATATATATAATTTTTACTGAGACATTTTGTCCTGCTTTGCCTCACAGATGTCTGACATGCAGGAGTTTAGGAGCACACTGAGGCTGAAGCTCTAACTTCACACAGTCAGTCGTCTCAAATTATTTTGGCTAGCTTCACAAGGTGACCCCTGAAAACAAACTGAAGGAGTCTGACAGGCGTAGACAGGCGGGTGGGTGGTGAGTCTGGGTCTTTGGGTGTTGGTCAAAAAGAAGGGAACAGCGGGAGAGGAAGAGGAGAAAGGAGGAAGAGCAGGCTGACGTCTTGGGGTGAAGTAAAAGAGATGAAAGGATGGCGTCTGCAGAGCGGGACGGCACGAGCGCTGGGTTGGAACCGGTGTGGGATATCTTTGAGAGACACCCCCTCCACCCTCCCAACGCTTTGTAACTCTTCCTGGTTTCTTTGTGGCAGCAGAAAGGAACGTGTCCAAGTTCAGACAGTGTGCTCGGCATCTTCTGTCTGAGCTTCAAACATGACGTACCGGCTGAGAATCGGTTAGCGAGCACCAAAACTAAACTTCTTCTTCAACAAACAGCTCTGGGTTTGCAGTCATGTGACAGTCATGGTAACAGTGTAGGGTCGAGTGAATAAGACAGTGGTCACACAGGATCCTCTGGCATCCACGGGTCGTGAGGGAAACACGTTTGGCAAAAACCTTTTTGCACTTGCCCGTAGTGTCTGCAAACAGTGAAAAGTGCGACAGGAACCATAAAGGGAGACGGTTAAGCTGTTCTCAGGAATTACTGAATGTACACTGAACTCATCATTAGAAACTTTGACACGAACCTTTGGACCAAGGGGAAAATCTTCGGATCTTAATCTGATTCAGTATCTGGATCCTGGGTCCAAAACAATGGTCTGTGACTTTGAGACGACCCTCATTTCATCAGTGTCAGTTTTTCTCCAGTTTTTCAGATTAAACAAACCCAAGAAATCGAGGAGAAGGATTCAATAAAGGAAGGATAGAACATTTTCTTCATTGTTACACTAAAAACTACACTAAAACTCTGGTACTTCCTTAAAAAGAAAAGGTGATTAGGACTGTCACCGCCACCTTCACCTCTATATCCACTGCTCCTCTTTGCATCATTAATAAGTGAATGATGAAACTCCTCTAAACCTAACAGAGAGGACCGATAGCTCCATAATGAGGTCAGACCGGCTGATCCCAAAACTTTCTTTTTCTACTCTTTGAAAAGCATGACATGCACCCAGATTTCTCGCCTGTTTGCATCACAATTTCAGCTCAGATCCCGCATCTTCTTCATCTTTTATCCTCTGAAAGGAAGCCGGTAAGCCTCATGTGCCTCAGGGGCCACGAGCTAATGGGAGTTTGCTGTATCTTTCAGCACAGAAGTGTGTTTTTACGAATTTTTGAGATGCTGACAAGCGCGTAAAGCACGGCTACTCAGACCTCCGTGGGCAGGGGGGGTTTGGTGTGGTTGTGTTTTTAAAGTTTTTGGGTTTTATCTGTGTGTTTGGGGTTGTCATAACAGACGCATCCTCTCCTGTCACGCTGGTGGTATTCAGAGGAAACGCAGACACTTCCCTCCTGCGGAGAAGCACCGCAGCGTGAAGAGGTTTCCTGCTCGTCTTTGTCTGTTTGTCCTTGAAGGCTGCATTAGAGGTTTCAACCTGCGCACCACTGATTTGTTATTTTAACTTTCAGATCAGTCAAATGTAATCTAATTTAATCTAATCTAACTTAATTTACATGGACACTACCTCTGCCTCGTGTTTGTCTCTCAGTGCGTATCGAACAAGGTTGATCAGTCCTTGAACTCCCATCTTCCTCCTTTTTCCCCCCGTTTTCCTCTGTAACAGTGCAGGAAATAAAACTTTATCCTTCCATCACAGCCTATTGTTTCACCTGCACCTCAGCTGTCCACAAACATCTGGTTTTTGTCATTCGCTGTCTAGGAGCTCTGTGAAAATAAAAGTGCATCAGACTAATGCTTTCCCAGTGTTTCGTGCATCCTTCCAGGACTCCTCATGGGACCGTGCAGAGCTGCGCTACAGAAAAGAGTCATTTTCTCATATTTCCTCCCAGGCAAACATGAAAACAGCACTTCTGAGGACCTGTGCTGCCTCTTACCTTTGATCTAGCCGGCATCAAATCCTCTAATCCACTCAGGATGAGTCGGATGATTTTCTGTATTTGTCTGACTGTCAACAAATCCCAAATAAAGACGCAAACCAACAATGGATGGATCCACTAACAAGTGTTGGCTGCGTCGCTAAAGCCTTACCCCCTCATACCCCTCTTATTATCTGAATATGATGATTATGGATACAAGCAGTAGAAATGAGCATGCTCCAAAGGGCATCTGGGTGAAAAATCGGTGCTTCTGAGTTCGAAGGACGACGACGCCCTCTTTGGTGGGAACACCTCGGTGTACTCTGAGAAGAGCTGGAGGAGAAGGTTGAGGACGCGGAGGTCTGGGAGTCTAACATTCCTGCCTCTGTGGATGATTTAACTCCTTATTGATTAATAAAAATGGTTAAAAGCGCAAGTATGAACCAGCTTTAACATAGGTGACATGTTCAGGTGTTATCATCCTTTTGCACATAATTCTTGGTGAATATTGTTGAAAATTACCCCTGTGAGGTCTTCATCTGTGACCCCAACCCCAACTCTAATTCTAGGCAGTCAGAATATATCTATCTACCTATCCTGCCGACTCGGAGGTGATCCTATGGTCCTGGGTTTGTATCCATCGGCCAGCTGGGGTTTTTCTGGCCCTCTGTGTACTCCAGCTTCCTCCCACAGTCTAAAGACATGCTTGTTAGATGAACTGGTGATTCTAAACTGGGCATAGGAGAGAATAGTTGTCTATCTGTGTATCGTGGCTCTAGCCAAAAGGACAGCTGGGATAAGTTAAAGCTCCACCAGGATAAATGTAAGGAAATGGATGGATGTTGTTCCAAGTCTTGGATGGACAGACATCAAAAACTGTTTACATGTTCTCAAAAAACTTGGTTGAGTCTTTCTGAAAAGGATTAGACTGGAATTATCACCCATGATGACTCAGACCTCAGAGGGTTAATCCAGCAAATTCTTTTTATGTCTTTAAATGTTAATTTCATGTGATTGTAGCTCTTCAAAGTGTGTTTAAACCTCCGCCCTTTCTAACGTCCAGCAGGGGGCGACTCCTCTGGAATCTGAGCTGCTATTGTTTATGCCCATATATGATAAAAATGCCTTCTTTTTTCTTCTTCTTTTTTTTAACCTCATTGTGATGCAGAAAAACTTCTGTGGCTGGTCGACCACTGCAGTACCTTTTCATCGGGCCTTCCTCCAGCATCACATAGCCGGGCTGCATCTGATTTAAGACTCTGCTGTTCCTGAAAAAGAGGAGAGTGTCTGGCTCACGCTGCTTCCAGCTTTATTACGTCGGCTCCCTGTTGCTTTTAGAATTGATGTTAAGGTCCTTTTATCGGCCTCTCCTTTAAAAGGCTTAGGTCCAGCTTATTAAACCAGACTTTTAAATCCAAATGTTCCTGTGTAACACCCATACATTTGCGCCTCAGGACTTCCGACACCCAGCGGATCAGTAAATACTTAAGATGCAGCTTTTTTTTTCTCTTAGGTGACCTCAGAGGTGACCTTAAACGTTTTAGTGCAGCTTACAGTGAAGTTCTTTTTTTTTTTTTTTAATTTAGCAGCTTTTTTGTTGTTATTGGTCGTTGTAATAAATATTTGTATGGTCACCTGCTCTTTAACAGCAGCCAATCGGGAGAAAGTTGTCACAAAGGGGGAGGAGTCAAAACAGCTTGTTGAACTAAGAAACTGCAAGGAGGCTGGGTATCACATCAAGAAGGATTATTCTGAACTGGGAATCATGCAAAGCTGCTGTAAACCTGCTTATTTCTGCTGTAACTTTGGACATTTTAACATGGGAGTCTATGGGGACTAACTCACTGCTGAAGCCCCTAGTGGACATTAGAGGAACTGTAGGTCTTGGTGCTTCAGGCTGATGTTTGGTTCCATGTTTTTATTTCTCAGATGGAATGAAAGTGAAAAGCTGTGAAGTCTGACTTTAACTCAGAGACAGAGGACCGACTGAAGGTGCTCACGTGGTCATATATGACCCTCGCTTACGTTTTCTGGGTCTCTGTGCAAAAATATCCTCACTAACGTCCTTACTCTGTGAACGTGTCCTCACAAAGACAGACAAGGAGAAACAAGGTCTGTGAAGGACAGAGGAGGGAAAAGGCAGGAGAGGAAGGCTGAGGAGGACAATGTCAACCCACCCACACACACACAGTTACCATGGGGATCAGTCATGGCTGCAGATTGCTCCATGGGGGTGGCTTGAGCCTGACTCAGATCAGAGAGCCCGACTGTCCTTATTTGGGATCAATATGCATGCAAACACACACACACACACACACACACACACACACACACACACACACACACACACACACACACACA
>VVHJ01063614.1:0-17211 GCA_015107715.1 Tylochromis polylepis | reverse complement strand
AACCTTGAGTGCCACCCCACCCCGCTGTCCCATTCAGCTCGCTGCAGAGGTGAAGTATCTTTCAGTTCCTTCTGATCGCTCTCCAGGCGGGTCTGACATAAAGAATTACTCAGGAGGGTCAGTCTGTGAACCGAGCATCCATAATAAACCAATTTCACCTTCAGTGTGCAGGAATGAGAGGATCTCCGCCTGTGAAAGGTGCCATAAAGCTGCTGTTTAGCAGATCTGATGCTTTCCTGTCACTGATTTATGGCTGTAATTCTTGCTAATGGGTGCTGGCTGAGAGTAATTGTACACACACTTATTTACAGCCTTTCCAGTGTGTTTGGATGCATTCGGTAACAGCAGATCATCCTCTCCGTTTGGATTTATCACCATTTTGGATCCTTTTTTACCGACTCATCTATAAGATTAATCTTCCATACATTTAGGGACCTCAAACAAGAGCTTTGCTTTGAGAAATGACCACAGCAGTGCCCTTGAAAGGTCCAGCTCCATAAAAGTGGATCCCACAACACCCATAATGCACCTTTTGTCCCTATGGTGTCCATTTTGGTTGGTCTGTGGTGCATAATTATCCTCCCCATACTGTAACACATAGTTTAGGTAGTGGTCCGTCAGGAGTTTCAGTTCAGGGAAACATGACTCCCGTCGTGGGTTTTATCCCTCCTGACAAAGACCTCAGCAGGGTGGGGACTGCGGTGTGCATTCCTTTTTAGCCCTAAGGAGTCTGGGAAACGTAGGAGATGTTTGGGGAAAGCACCCATTGATGTGGATAATAGGGAGGAGAGGAAATGCGCTAATGTTATGAGTATTTATTGTGAGATTTAAGTCGATGAATGTCAGCCGAGCCCAGGGAGAAGTCAGAGTAATGACCCCCCACTTCCTAATTGTGAAGTCTGCACAAGCGTGCGTGCTCAGCTATAGTCCGCTCACATGCACGTGCCTTGGATCAGACAGCATTTTGTGCGGGCGCGCTCCCGGGCTGCACTCAGCAAAATAAAAATCTCATTATGCTCATGAACCTGAAGGTATGAGAGCAGTCTCTCATCCCAACCCGTGGCCTGGAATATTAAAAGGCTTTCTGCTTCCCGCTCCCCCCCGCTGCATACATATGACTGCGTCTCTCCGTTTCCACACTTGCTCGCTCGCCGTTGGGATCAAACGCACTCAGAGCACCCCAGGGGCCCGAGCTGGAAATGAATTGCAATTACAGCCCTGCTTTTCTCACAGTCTTTTCTTATTATTTCATTGGTGTCTTCCTTTTTTCTTCTTTTCATTATGCTTCTTCACTCCTGCTGGATCTTTGTGTGAGCTCATATATAAGAGTGTGTGTGTGGACAGATTAAAGCAGAGAGGAGTGTGAGTCTGTATGTGTGTGTTTGTGCAGCTTAGCTGCTATACTAAGACTGTTGGTGCATATTGACCAGATCAGCATGTGGTGGAGGAGGCAGCGGTGCATTTGACTGTTTGCAGATGCTTTTTGAACACATCGTGGACGATTTTATAAACGCATCAGAACATTTTGTGTGTCAGCTGAATGCTGCTGCACTGATGTTAACGCCACATTGGTACCGGATATGACGAGCGCAGGGTGGACTCATGATTCAAGAAAGTATTGACCAGCTGCACAGTCCTGTACTTCTTTTGTTTGCACTGCATCACTGTTGTTCATGCATGCAGATGCCCATAAAGTTGAGGTACTCTAGCATCTATGTAATGCTGCTGTGCTGCAGTGAGCATACGTGGAGGTACTCTCTGTTCTTGAAGTGGCCACAATGTTTCAAACAGATCAGCAAACATCAGTGAGCCAAAGGTGCAGCTGCTCACTGGAGGTGAAAACAAATAATGATGTGAGATAACGTCCCTCTCAGAGATGGAAGAGATGAAGGACAGGAGAGGGAGATAAAAGATTATATGCAAAGATAGCAACATTTGATGAACTGGAAGTTTAAGTCTTACACGTAATGTCCTAAGTCCTGTTACGTTTTATCAATCTGATGATCTGTACATGACGTGCTACTGAAGTTATACTCTTTTTAAAAAGGAGGCACCACAGTGGGTCGCCTCAAATGTTGATCTGGCAGAAATGTAATGATGAAAGTTAAGGCTCCAAAACAAATACTTGAGCAATTTCAATGTGGCTGGATTTACTTCTAGATGGACTTTGTTCAGAGTCATCAATTTGAACTGAAGCTGATGATTTTAAACTAGCATTATTATCTATGGGTTGGAAGCAGCTCATGTAACATCTGGTTATATACAATCAGAAAACCTCAGAACCAGCTGATCACAGTCTGCCTCACAGTAGCTCACAGTACCAACTATTATCTAACTCAGTGATTCTTTTCACCCCCCAGATTCCACTTTAACCCCCTCAGAGGCTCAACCATAACCACACCAGACAAAACAATATTCAAAACACAAAGCACCCGACCAGGATACAACCATCTAATGGAGACTGTTGTGAACTGCTGTTGTTCGTTCATCAGCCGTGGCGAAGTGCGAAGTTATGCTGCCATGTTCCAATTACCTCAGATGTTGGGGTGTGTTCCAGTTATGACGTTGGAAAAGCACGAAAAACAGGATTTCCTTTTAGTTCTTAGCAAAGTTGAGCCATTCATGCATCACCAGCAATATACAATACAGCATCATACTTGTTGTTTGTGCTTAAAAACACCGCTGCAGCACGTTCATAGACAGAGCCTCATCAGTGCTCTGTGTTTGGCCTATTTAGTGAGTCACAAATCCACTGTTGCAGATTACAGATGAAGACTTTCACAGTTTTACTGCTGTTTATGTTCACTGATGCCATCCTGGATTGTTAACTCGCGGTTGGTGGGGCGTCTCCAACTTTCTAAGTGGGAAGTCCATATTGAGAGGGCATTCCATATGAAAATCGGGAACTCAGAACTTCACTCTCTTCCCTGTTCCAGCTCACTTGCCAGCCAATCAGCATTCAACCATCAGAGAGGTCATCCACATCAAGCAATGTGCAGTTCAGACTTTGGAGGGCTGAACAGGAGCACATTGTGGTGGTTGTAGGTAAATACCTCCATGAACAGACACAACCGCAGTAGCATTAATTAATCAGCAGGCCCAACCCTCCAGCCCTCCAACCCTCTAACCCACAGGAAGTACAGAAGACCTGAGCCCAGCATGGAAGTTTTACTGTTGTAGCTGTCAGTGAATGAATTGCATTTATTTGTCATCAAAAGACTTCAATGTGCGTTTGTGTACCTTTAATGTGAAGGTGACAACCTCTCCACACTCTCTACGCCTGGCTGTGGTTTACATAGTCAAACTCTAGCCTCTCCTCCACCTCCTCCCTTTATATCCTCCACCTCTCTATCTCTCTCGCTCCTCAGCTGCTCCTCTGTTTTTTCAGTGTCTCAAATCCACTCACTCCTGATTATTCATCTTCATCTTCCTCTCAGCCTCACAGTCACCTCGGTGGGCTTCACTCCTCCACTCCGGCTTGTTTTCCCTCTCCAGAGGTGGTGGTGGTGGTGATGTGTGTGATCTCGACGTGTCATCCATCCTCGCAGAGACTTTGAATAATTAGCCTCTGTGTGCATTAGCATGCGAAGCCCTTAATCCCCTGGATGTGTGCAAAGTAAACCATCGCCTCTGAGACCCCCCCGGTGACCCTGGGCCTCCCCCTCAAACCCTGTTTAACCCTCCATCAGCGGCCCTTTTAACACCCAGCCCACACCCGTGACAAACCATATTTCCTCCATCACTGCCCACCTCCCTTCAGCGTGCTCGCTGACAGTCTGCTGTGAAGTCAGCAAAGGTGCAAATATGTAAATTTAAAATTCATTTTCAAACCCCTGCAGAAGAAACTCCGGCCAGAGACTGCTTATCACCTCTGTGAGATGTTCCACCACTGAAACTTTTCCAAACCACACACAAAAAAACCAAAATCAATTTCAAACTTTAAAGATCCTGGATGGATTTCATGAATCACATTTGTACCGCTGCTGGAGTGAGATCGAATCTTTACGTCCGCCTTCCTCTCCCTAAACTAAATAAAGAATAAAACTGCTAATAAAAAATAGAAAAAATCTCCTGGTCTCCTCCACATGGATACTGTGTGTGTGGATGCAAATATTTTCTTAGCATCCATTACTCCGTCATGTCGTCCTCTTTATCTTCCATCTGTCCACACTCCTGCCATACATCTTCTCTTTCACCATTTTCCCTTTTTTGGTTTATTTTCACATCCCCGTCCCTTCTCTTCCTCCGCTCCTTCCCACGGCTGCACAAATGGACACCCCCCCGTCCTCGCTGTGGTGCATCAGTGCATTATGGGTGCATTAGGATGAATGTCCGTTGTTAAGTGAACACTACGATTACAGCGGCGCTGTGCAGAGGGTGATATTAATGGAAGCTGGAGTGGCTGCCCGCGTGCTCCTTGCTCGATCGATGGGCTGCTCGCCGCCTGTTAATTCAATCGATGGCAACAGCGAGGGGAGATACGGTGGCTTTTCCTCTCTTATTTTGCCTCAAACAGCTTGCCGCAGAGCTCCCGATGCCCCCCCCCTCCAAATACAACAGAGTCGTCTCCAGATGAAGACTTGTGCTGCAATGTGTTCACCCCCAAATTAGCGTAAACACGGCTCTGTGACTGAGTCACCGCGAGCAGACGCTCAGCACCTGTTTGTGTTTACCGACAGCTCACAGATACACGCATCTCTGCGCTCGAGATCGCCACATTCAGTTGACCCCACATGATTCGTCCTCGCTGTCTGCAGAGGTCAGACTGCGGCAGAAAATGAACTGATTAGCATTCACGATGATTTCGCACAGAGAAATTTGTACGTAGGCCCGAGCGGCTCCTCGCAGTAATCTGCCTGCAGCCAGCACAAATTGCATTTAGATTACTTGCTTCTTCTGATATTCTTTAACACGATGAGAACAAGGCTGTAATTTGTTTGTTCTCATTTCTGAGGAAGTCCCACCACAGAGCTCATTTTCTTTCTTGTCGCCTTTGCAGAGTCCTCCTCTGTGCACACATGCTGAGCTCTCACAGTCGCTCTCCACAATGTGTGTCAGCTGACCTTTGACTCTGAACGCTTCCTCTATGTAGGTGTTTGGATTCATTCTGTCTGTTATTACTCTGATTCACTTCAAATGTTATGACAGGCTACATACTCATGTTTTATAAGTAAAAAAAAATAAAATCACATTTGCATCTTTCTATGACCATCTTTAAACATGTCCTAAATAGGTCTGCTCACCTTGTCGGGTAATTTGACACAGGTCAGAATTTCCATAAAAATCCAGGGCTGGTGACACAGTGTATGAACTGAATGGGCACTCGACTGCTTGGACTCTCACTTGCTATGTATAATTATAACCACATACATATAGTACACTTATAGACAAATGTAGCCAGTTATAGAAGTGCAAAACATCTGTCTTAGATTAGGAGGGGCATTATCTCTGGGTGCAGAATTGGATCAACAAACTCACCAAACATCAGGACAGCAGACTAAAAAAATCTGAACACATTTTCATTTGTTTTGAATTTTTCAGTAGGGTCATATTTTGAAACTAGCTGTACAGCTGATGAATGACCTCTTTTTAGTGCTAAAGAGACATGAAGGGTACTTCCCAGAGTCTGACCTTTACATGCCCGTCCGCTCAGTGTCCTCCTCAGTCATGCTGCTTACCATGATTCCCATAGAAACACTTGCAGTGCAATAACTTTTTTGCGATATGGGTGTAATGAAGTGTTTCATTACCAAACCGCATAAATTAGTTTAACTTGCAGTTACAATTCAGCTAAGGGGGCACAGTGACTTTACTAGCTACTGTATCAACAGTGTGCAACACTAGCTAGTGTTAGCTTAAAGAAATGGTGTCCAACAATCAGTAAAAATCACTAAATGACCAAAACAAACACTGAAGTGGCTCCAGAAAGAATTCTCTTGGTGAGAAAGTTAGCAAGAAAGGAAGCTAAGGTTAGCCATCTAGCTGCTATGTTGGTCTTAAGCAATTTTATGAATGAGCTAATGTCTCAATTATCAGTAGACAGAAAAAATAGATGCAGCCACCAATTAGTTTAGTTCCTCCTTATGGTTATGAAGCCTCAGCTTGAGCTTCACAGCTGTTGTTTTGTTGTTTTTTGGAACTGTAAGAATGAGAACAGCTAATGCTAGCTGGCTTGGTTAACAAATAAATTCTTAGACTGTAAAGGCACATTATATAGCCACAGATACCTGCTAATTAGCCCTAATTAGACAGCTAGCAGCTACAGCCGCTTGTGGCACCATCCACCTGACAGTCAAAGAAGCCACACCCCTAATAACACAAACTTTAAGCCTTAATACAATTTAAACAGGTGAGCTATAAAAACAGCTGAGTTTCTCAGTTTTTTCCACTCTTGGATCTGTATGATGTAACAGAGAGGGGGATATCCTTAAATGGTCATCTCAGGCACAGAAGCTCCACCTACTGCTGCAGCCAATCAGAAGAAAGTTATCATAAAGGGGGAGGTGCTGGTTTCAGAAAGAGGGCCCAGTATTAGCTAAATGTTGATCATTTTGAACTGTGACTCATTTAAAAGAGCAGAACAGGTCTTCCTTAAAGTGCGTCCTTATCTTCACCACAGCTGTTTAAAAAGAAAGGTGAGCTCACTACTGGACTGTATAATGGAAACCTCTGATGCTTATCAGTGTTTATAGGAGGACCTCTTAACACTTGCCATCCTCAGTCAAAGAGCTCTTTCAGTCTGAGCTACAGCAGTCACTAAGCTGCTGTAATATGAGAGCACTGCGGGCGACTTATTTTCATAACTGTGACACAAGATCAACTCCAAACACCGCCATCGCCACAGGCACCGTCACCGGAAAGTCCCGCCAGTGCGACTGAGGCAACTCTTCTTGAACTCTGACGCTGGCATGCATCACCCCTTTGTCTCCTATGTTTACCTGCGTGACCTCATTTCAAACGTGAAGTGACAGATTAAATGCACGGCGAGAGAGACAGCGCGAGAGAGACGCCAGTTACCCATCAGCCTCTCTGCTCTCAGTTTTGCATTTTGCTTGTTATCATTGGAAATCAAACAATTGCATCAGCCTCCGTCCTCTTTGAACAGCAGCCAGATCCAAACGCTGTTCAGTCTGACCCTGCTGGTTTCTGAGCGTCTGCTGGATCCTCACAAAACCACCCGCGGAGGGGCGGCCGAGCTGGGTTTTATTTTTTCTACTGCACGTTCTGACTCTGTGCTAAGATGGAGAGCTAATTATTCACTGTGTGTGTGTGTGTGTGTGTGTGTGTGTGTGAGTGTGTGTAAGGGTGCAGGTTGCCCACGGCTGGTGTTTGGAGGCGGCGATGGTGCGTATGGGGTCTTTGGGATACGCCTGACCTGGGCAAGCCTGCCAGCGTGAAAGGCGCCGGCGTCTGATTGGCACCACGCCCACACACACAGAGACCATCTTTACTCAGAGAAGGGGGGATGAAAGATGACAGCAAACACACAAAAAACACACAAACACTCCACATTATGCAGTCCACACACACACACACACACACACACACACACACAAAGAAAGATGGATTTTTTTTGCACCTTAAAGACAAAAAAATGAAAAACTACAAATATGTAAATGCACACAGCCAACACACACACATACACACACTCAATATGGCCAAGAAAAACATTAAGGCAACTCAGTCACCATGGAAACCCACAGCTCAATCTCCAGCCATTTCCTTTCCGTATTCCTGCTTTTTTACCTCGCCACCCCTCTTATCTCAGCAGTAGCTGCCAATCGTCCATATTTCCTGTCATTTCTGCATTTCCTCGGTCTCCCTCCGGGCCCTGCCGGCGACTTCATGCTCGCTCTGTTAGTTTTTCCTTTTTTACAGCCCCCATTGACCTCTAATGGTTTTTGCTGTTTTCCGAATCAAATGCCAGAACGTGTTTATTGCTGGAATATAAGCACTGAAATAAGCCAAATCTGACAGCTTGAATCTTTTATATAACATTTGAAGACGCAGTCATGAAGTGAAGGAGCTTTTCTAAGATTCTGAAGTGACCTTTAACCTATTGGACATTTCCCACCCTTATTTTCACATCCTTGAAGGTGATTTCTCATTTGTCCGGTCTCATATGTATTGATGCAGAACACAGAGTGACTTTTACACTTCAGTGTGTTTTTACTTTAAAGTACATCATCAGATATCATGAGAATCACTCAGGTTCAGACCATTAATAGAAGAACTAAAGAGCTGTTCAGGTTTTTGCTGTCAGGAGACATTACTGTTCCTCCTTTATTGGCTGTCCAAACTACAAGTGACCAAAGCAATCTTACGAAGGTTTTTGGGTGTAGCACCGTCTTTACGACTGCAAGCAACTACTTGCCAACCAATGAGGGAGTTTTTCCAAAGCAACCAATGGTTGCCAGGGGGTTATGATAGGGATCTAGGCCTGTGTGATTGAGGCTTAAAGGAAAGTTAGCTGATGGTACCCACTGGTGATGCAGGGAGTGGAAAAGTGTCTTTTTGGCACTCAGGAGGCGCATCAATGACTTTCAGCTATGACCAGTCCACAGGCTGTTTGAGGAAATTAAGGTCTCATCTGACCCAACTCTGGCCATAAAAAGTCTCCAGTAAATGAATAAAAGAGCTGCACAGTGCAAATGTAACACTGTAATCTGTACCTGCTTCCTTTATCCTTTTTTCTGCCCCAGCAGCCTCTTTTTCCACAGCTATACCCCCCTCATTTTTTACCACAGTTATTATCAGGTGGGTCACCGGGGGTCAGGAAGGCACAAAGGCCCAGGTCGGCGGCTTACAGGGGCCGTGTGGACAGGCAGAAAAACGAGACCCAGTGGTGCTCCACATTCACTCAGTCTGGGATAATAGAGCTGCCTATGGGACCGGCCTCAGTCTGTGGAGGGTCGGGGTACCAGCCCCTCCTTCCCTGCTGGGGGTCTACCTCGAATTCAGACAAATTCACCCCTTGAACAAAGAGAGAGGGGGGCCTACAGATAATCCGGACTGGAGGTGCATTCAGGGATTTCCATATAAAATCCACCAAACCTGAAAAAAGGTCCCATCTGACCTCCTCAGAATCAGCTGATTCTTTTCATACCATAACTTTAGTATATTTAACGAAGCTAAAAGGCCCTGCAAATAAAGAGGCTCCATCGGTTTTCATACACACTGAATGAAAGCCATGTTAACTGATTGGCATAAGCTCATACCGGCTTATTCAAATACACGTTTGCTTACAGTAATGAATGCGAATGCCGACACCATCTCAAACGTCTTCCAAAGATTTCCATATTGTGGATATGTTGTTATTAAAGGAGGAGGATGTGGTTATGTATCCAAATCACAAGGAATTCAGGAGAACACATGTTAGCGTGATTGGATAAAAATAACCAATTTGTAAAATATTTCATACAAAACACTGAACGCTCCTTTATTCTGCTTTAACTAAGGCCATAAAGTAGAATTGTGCAATAGATCCAATAATCTAGTTGGAAAGATGAATCTAAATAATAAATCCACAGCTGAAGGTCTCATATTGGACAGGAGAGAAAACAATCCTACTGATTCAGCGCTGAGTGAAAAGCTCCTCAGGCAATACAAACTCATTCACACACATTCACATTTGCATAGTCAGGAACAAAAGAAGTAGTCAGCTTATTCAAATTAAACTGAGTATTTGCCTTTTAGTAAACAGTGGGAGGCACTGATCCAAGCTGTCAGCTGAGTCAAAGTCAAAGCAGATCCGATTACAAAGCTAAACGTTTTTCATTTGTCGTTAACTATAAAAAAAATACTTTAAATTGAAAAATACAGGTATTTGTTCCCTTGCAGAGAGTTTGATAAGATGATTTTAATAAATTAAGATAGCTGCTGAGTAGATTAGCTTAGAATAAAGAATGAGAGCCTGAAAAGTGACAAAAAGTCACAATTTACTAAAGAAGCACAGCAGGAGCAGCACGAGTTTCCCTTTCAAAGTGAAAAGTTTGGGTGGCGACTATTTAAATGATTAATACAAACAGTGTGTGTGTTGGATTACTGACTGAATGTCACAGAATACTGTTCAGATGCCACTGAATGTAATCTGGGACTTTGGAAAAACTGTTTGTCACCCAAAGGTGGCTGTGAGTCCGATTCTTTCCTTTGACTTCAATAAATACCTGCAGCCTCATGCGACATGTAGGAAAATGAGATGAAGCATTTATGCATGTGGCACAGCAGCTTCATTAAAATGTTTAGCAGAAAGGATATGATGGTAAATATTATTTTATATTCCTCACGTAGCCCTTTGAATCCTGAATCCACCATCACCCCAAATGGTTCCCAATATTTCCCCTTCCTAAATTTGAATCCAACCCTTCCATCAGTTTTTGCTGTCAAATTTCATACATCTTCCCCAATTTTTGCTGCTTTGTTAAGACTGTTATATGTGAAAAATCCAGGACATCCAAGATATTGCTGTCTCTGTCTGGCCCTTGATGTGGTCCTGCTGCCCGAAGTGAAACTGAGCTCTGAAGTTTTGTTTACAAAGTCATTTTAAATCAGCTTTCTTTTTTGATTCACTCACTCGCTGATATTTCTCATCACATTTCAAAGACCTGACAGTGACGACGTATCAAACAATGTTCCTAAAACTAATGAACACTGAACAAAGCAATAAACATGCTGAAGGGGCTGCAGTGGGATTTCACACCATCATATTGTTGCTCTGTGTTTTATTCTAATTGAAGCTGCTAATGACAGAAGAAGCAGGATGTTTTACCCCATCGGGACGTCCTTTTGTTTTTCCTGTCTTAACTACTTTGGTGCTTGTGCTCCGTAAGCAGCATTCATGGGGTCATAGGACCGCTGGTGTTGTCGTAGACCAGCGGTGGGCAACATCCCGTCTCAGGCTTACTCCACTGTGTGGGCCTTTCTTTCCTGTATCCAACGACTGAACCAACACAAAGAGCTATGTTAAAACCAATGAATGTAATTAGGTATGAATTTAAAATAAACCAAAAACAAAGAAGAATTTTCTGCTAAACTTTCTGTATTCATGAACAGACTACCTGACTCTTTGAACCTGTTTAACTCAAATTTGAATACATCACAGTTCAGACCTGAAAGAAGAAAAGCTAAATCTAGCTGTACTTATATAGTGCTTTTCTACTCAATATGAGCATTTGAAGAGCTTTCTTACTACAAGCCTCATTTTCCCATCCCAACAAGTGCTTTTCTTCATTCCTAAGCACAGCTCAGGATGTTGTCCAGGGATACTTTAACATGCAGACTAGTAGAGCCTGGGATCAAACCATCAACCTTCCAATTAGTAGAAGAGCCCATGTACCCCTAAATTTACTTTTGTGGTCAATTTTGTGATTCGTCTTCATTTTTCCATCCATCGGAGACAACGGCACAATCATTCTACATTGGACAATCCACCATACTCTTATTTTGAAACCTCACGTGCTGCTAAACGATTAGCCCAGGTCCTTCCTGACTCGTATTTTCTGTATTGTGCCTGGAGACTTGCCTCGCACTCAGAGAGACTCCACCTGTGTGGAGATCCTCTGTGAGCTGGAGAGTGAGAACCTGAAGCAGGTGGAGACCTGGTTAATGAGCTGCTACGCCCAGCAGAAAGAGGGTGACTGTCTCAGTCTGCAGTTGGAGCTAGCAGAGGTTGAGTTTGATACTGAGCTCATATTTTGGGGGTTTACTTTTGTTCAGGAGCCACATCAACAGCTAAGTTAACCCTCTAAAGCATGAAACATGAAATTATTACAAGAAAATTCTATTAATTTCTAATTAAAACAGGAAATCAAATATCAGCTTGCATATATGAGTTTTAATTTGTTCCATATTTGCTACTTTTGGGAGTTATGTGCAAAAATTACATGACATGGAAGTTTCAAAAACCCACATATCCAATACGATACACTTGGTGTTACAAGGTTAAAACAAGTTTTTATTATAAATTTCATTTTTATTATAAAGGTCAGAAGTTTTTTATCCCAGGAGGACGCTGAAGAACTCAACCATGCTTTTATTTTCTCCGCTTTAGCGACTCCAGCTGCGAGTTTTAGCTAAAAGATATGGATGTATAACAGCTGTACTGAGGGAATCATTTGGCTTCCAGTTAGTTGTAGAGTTGATTTTAGCATTTGAATTCTTGCTTTTAGGGCCCTGCAGGGTCTGTGAGCTGCAGATCTCTCGTAAGCCGTGAACCAGCTCGACCCCTCAGGTGATCTGGAACAGACCGCCTGGATGTTCCCGTGAAGCTGCTTCCACATTTTATACTCCAACAACCTATCAGATGATATCAGGTGCTCCAACATTTAAAAAAAAAAATCCTGTTTAGCCTTTCAGTGTCTGAATCATTGTTTTATTTCATTTTCAGCTTGTTTTATTGATTTTAATTTGTAAGTTTGATCATTTTCTCTACACTGCTGCTGATTTTTAAACATTTCTTTCCATTTCTGCTCCTTTTATTGTTGTTTTTTCATCATTTTGACCATCTTATTGTTCTTTTTAATTATCTTACTGGATTTCTACTTCTTTCATGCGTCAAACTTAAAGCTCCATTTTTTACAGTCCAATCGCTGCTTTTTGGGTTATTTTTGTTGGCAATTGTTGTTCCTAATGATTTATGTATTCAGTTGTCTTTACAGTTTGTGGAGCTCAGCTCCTTGTGCTTCACCTGGAGAGAAATGTGCTGCATAAATGAGTGCTTTGTGTTTGTTTTTTCATGCCATGTTTTCGTTGCTCTCTGTTAAACGGAATGTAATCCTGCTTTCTTTTCTCGGTCTCCTGTTTGATTCCTTTTCACTCGTCTGTCAAAACACTTTGTAAACTCTGTTTTTACAGCTGTTGTATAAATAAAGTTATTATTATTATTATTATGCCTTCTAAGGTATTTTTAAAAGCTAAAACTGCACCAGCAGGTTACTGTGTGCACCTTATTATTGAGGGTTCATGCTGATATTCGTTAATCCCACTTAACCCTTTAATTGCAGCAGTCCCATCATGCTTCATTCCCACTACATGGTAAACACGTAAAGTCTTAAGTGTCATTTTGGAGACACAAAAATGCCCACGCCCTCTCAGACTGACACACACACACAGTCCTATCTCCATCCTTTGCCTCCATGAAAAATAAGTGCAGAGAAATGGCTCTGCCTCCTGGCCTCTCCCTCCTACCTTGTGTCTCACACTTTCAGTCAGGCTGTCTGTACTTATCTCACTTCTTTGATGTGTGTGTGTGATTCTGCTGATGAAATGTGTGTGTGTGCATGTGTGTTGCGGAGCTGCTTGGCGAGTCCAGACAGGACCTTAGCCCCTACAGCAAATACAGCAAAGATGAGAGGAGGGGCAGGGAAGGACAGAAGGGGAGGAAGAGGGAGACATGGCATTTCATCTGCGATTCACTTCTTCTTATCTTTGCTGAGGAATATTTACAACATGAAGCCACAGAGCATGACAGATCCACAGATTTTTTTTTCTTTTAAGCTCCAGTGTAAGCGCCGGTGAGTGACAGCATGTGCTAACTTCAGTGTAACCTTACAGTTTATTCTCGAGCCCCCGTCCTAACAGGCTGAGGTTGGTCAAAGTTTTCAGCCAAAAGTAGTTTTCAAGAAAAAGCCACGAAAGTCGAGCATCTGCCTCCAGGCCTGAAACATGAAGCCAAAACCGGCAGTTCCTATAATGCCCACTAGAGGCTCAGGTAGTGAGTCAGTCCCCATAGGCTGCGATATTTTAATCGCAGAATTAAAAATATAAACCGTACGTGTGATTTTTAAGGCTTAAAGTTTGTATTATTAGGGGTGTGCCCTCTTTAACTGACAGTTGGATGGCGACACAGGTGGCTGTAACTGCTAGCTGTCTGTTACACTTCACCTCAGCTAACTGGAGTCCTTTAACTGGACTTGTGGATGATGTTTGTGTTACTGGAGCCTTTTGGAGCATTTTTATTGCAATGATCTGACCAGTAATATTGCTGCTGCACGGTTACTTGTACTAAAAGAGCGTCCAAGAAATCTCTGCTAGGAAAAATTCGTGTTTGCATTGATTTTTTTTTCCATATTTAGTGACTTATTGCAAGTAATTTGATTGCACAGGTCGCCTGGTGGGAGGCAACCTGTCTCCAAAGAGGTCTACAGTCACTCTGAGACAGACAGCCACATCTCTCTGTAAAAGGGAGCTCGACTCACCTGGTTGACAACTGGTTGTATTCTGGTGGTGCTGGACAGTGATAGCCAAAGTGCTAATGTTGAGGTTGTGACTCCAAGATGGTCCATCTTTGGTACTGTCTACACCTGCAGGGGCATTTAAGACGAACTTCCACCCAGCAGTGTTTTCCAGTTCCTCCTGAGGGATCCCAAGATGCTATCATCACCCCCAACTGGTCACGGCAGATAACTGCCCCTCCCTGAGGCTGGTTTTGCTGGAGGTTTCTCTCTGTTGAAAGGGAGTTTTTCCTTCCCACTGTCACCAAGGGGGTCGTATCATTTTAGGGTCTTTGCCTTACAATATAAAGCGTCTTGAGGTGACTGCTGTTGTCATTTAGAGCTATAAAATTTGAACTGAGCTGAATTAACAGGGCTCCAGTGAGTTCTGAGTAAAAAAAAAAAAATAATTACAAATTATCTTTAAAAGAGGTGGATGTTAACTAACCCCTGATGCTGATGAGTCGGAAGAGGTTAGATCTACTAAACAGTTTGGCATCAGACCATGAATGAAGTTCTCTGCTCTCCTCCACCGTTGCTGCCTGGCTTGATAATTTTGCCATCTTCATCTCTTATCTGCATGTTTCAGGCTCATCGCCGTGGTCAGGGGTGAAGCAGTGTACAGAGGTAAGAGGAGATGGGATCAGGCTTGGCGGGACGAAGTCTTTCGCATGTTAATCGCCACGTCTCGGTGGAATAGTCAAGGCCTTGATTAAGGATTCATAGAGCATTAGCCTACTATCATTATGGCTATACAACATCTTGCTGCTTTATCAATGGGTTGTCTGAGTGTAAGCCGGCCAGCTAAATCCCAGGTGTAGGTGTGTGCGGCGCAGCTTGTGATTAAGGGGATCAGGTCAGAGCAGCAGGTATAGTTTGAGTCTGTGGAGCAGCAGCTGTGACTTTAACAAGCAGACAGAAACGTTTCTTTACCTGAGATTTGATCTCTAAAGCAACACCGACTTTAGAAGCTTGACCTGAAGCTTCTTCAGTGACTCCAATCACCATCTAAGGTCAGCCACACAGGGCAAAGGTCAACTGCATGACCATCATCATGTTACAATGCTTCCTGTGTATTCCTAGAGAGCTGGTTGGGATGTGAGCTTTATTTTGAGGAGCAGGTGAAGAAACGCTCACATCTTGGCGTAAAAAAGGTAAATGTCAGCTTTTTGCATATAAGAATTTGAATATGAATGAATGTGGGTTGTGGACTATTCCCTCGGAGGAGGAAACACAGCAGGAGGAACAAATGTCAAGCTTTCCGAGCAGTTCCGGATTTGGGAAGGAATGCCTATCTGTTTCCAACAGGTTGTGGTGGCCTGGCAGCGCCGCCACATCTTTCTGTATAACGCCATTAAATTTCCCTGCAGATTGAATAGGTGGCCTTGTTCCTGAACACAGAGCGTTTTGGATGGCAGTTCCATTAAGAAGGAAGAATTACTATGTCCAGATGGTTGAGCCATTTATTCTTGGCAGGAAGTATAATACTTTTCTTGCTGTCACTGTAATTGGCAGTGAAAACACTCTCCTTGCCATACTTGCAATGGATCAAGGCATCCTTACAGCTATATATATATATGAAATCTGCAGAATGGTGTGATCACTGGGATGAATAAGCATGAACAGGCTAGGGTAACCACATCTCAGAGGGAAAATCCTGAGGGAAAATGCCCGTCTTTGTGGGGGTATTAACAGGACAGGACTGAATGGACACGTTTGAGCCTGAGCTGGTAGGACAGGACTGCACGTATGAAATAAAACCACTCAGTCACGTGAATATGGGCCAAAGCTGCCATTTCATTACCGTCTGGAGCTCTCTGCAGAGGCTGCATTTCAGACCCTCTCTTTTTGACGCTCATGCACATGAAGCTGCAGATTTTCACACTCTCTCCGCTCACAGGACCAAAAGCTTCAACACCAACCCATCGCAGCACATCTGGGCTCAGTCGCTGACATCGTCTTCAGGCGCTCCGGCTCTCTGCCTGCCTACCAGTTTCTCTTGACATAAAGCCTCGCCTCTAACAAATGAGCTGAGCAATAACAAAGAGAGCAAACCTCCGCTGTGGCTGCATGCCTGTCAGATATTACAATGCTGCTCAGTTAGATCGTTTCAGCGTGTGACATGTCGCAAACATGTGTGTTTGAATCTGTGTTTTGTGAGGTGCTTGTCTTCGTGAAGAGGGCTATTTTTCCTCCTCTCTCCAGGCTCCAGGTGTTTGGTGACGGCGAGGGAACAATGAGGATTGTGTTCGTGTGCGTTTCACCGCTGGCAAGGACAGGCAGTAATCAAGTCTGCTCGCTATTCTTTGGAGCAAACGAGTCCTGTAACTTAAGAGTAACGGCAAACTGGGACAGGGCAGGAGGAACAAACGGGGTGTTTGTTTGCGTTAATGTGATGCTGTTAATTTTAGCTGCACTTTAACTTCCAAACATCCACCAGATCTCAAGCAGCCTAGAAGATGTTACCTTTCAAATGAAGTGTCATGCATTCATTCACTCCCTCCCACCTTCTTCTCTCACAGAATGCTTATCCGAATTAAAATCCTGGTTCAGCTCTAATTTTCTTAAGCTCAATGAGGATAAAACTGAAATCCTTCTTATCGGCCTTCTTACCTTATTTCCCCCTCACTATTGATAACTCCAGAGTTTTCCCTTCACCTCAGGTTAAGAGCCTTGGTGTCATCCTAGACAGTTCACTATCCTATAAATCTCACATCAGTGATCTCACCTGTTCTGCCTATTTCCATCTATGCAACATTAACCGATTACGTTCTTCTCTTTCCACCCAGCCTACGTCCATTCTTGTTCATAGTCTCATTACCTCCTGCATTGACTATTGTAATTCTCTCTTGCATGGTCTCCCCCAAAAATCCCTCCCTAAGCTTCAGCTGGTTCAAAACTCTGCTGCCCGCATTATTACCAGAACCCCCTCCTACCAGCACATCACCCCCATTCTTCAGGAACTTCAGTGGCTCCCTGTGAAATTCCAGATAATATAAAA
>VVHJ01063613.1:10697-21414 GCA_015107715.1 Tylochromis polylepis | reverse complement strand
ACACACATGCAACAATAAGTGAAAGAAAACAAATAAAATAAAATTCAATTAAAAAAAGGCAGTTAAAATGACAATCAATCTAATTAAAACAATTGCATATTATGGACTTGGCCTCAAGGATTCGTAGTTTAGATTTAAAAGCACTTAATATAGTTAAACAGATAAATTAAAAACAACAACAACAAAAAGGACAGAAATAAAAAGCTAATGCATGTAAACTGAGGAAACAGGATCTTGTTACCATTTATCTCAAAGGAGGTCAATAGTGGGTGAGATTTTAAACAATTTTTTGCTTGGTCCTAAAAGGAAAGTGGATGAATTAATGCAAATAAGGTTGAGGAAAGAAGCTGCAAAGAAGGATTTATGTGTATTCTTTTGGCAGAAACTTAACCTTAGAAAATTATCCGGTTACTTGTAAGGTCACTTGTAACCTAAATTAATCTGTGAAATTGTGTTCGATTACCCTAATTTGCTATATGGTATAGAACGAGAAGTCGTCACTGAAAAGCTGACTTGCTGCATTTGAACACATGCAAATCACTGAAACGCTATTGATTGGAAAATTTACAAGTTGCTGTGCTGTTGAATATTTAGTAAATGTAATACAGCTGAAAAGTAGCCATTATGACATCATCATGTTGCCTCGCAGTCACAGAGAAATAAACTAAAATAATCTGTTTCAGCAGTTATGCAACTATAACATCTTCTAAAAGGATTGTGTCATTTTAATTTCATAACAATAACATCTTATTTATATCATTAAAAGTTAAATTAGGTGTGATATGCTATAATGCCATCACGTTGCTTGGCAGTCACCTGAAAATGGGCTGAAATGGCCTGACTCTTTCATTCACCCACAATACTTAAGGTTAGCATCCTGTTTTAATTGCTTGACAATAATATCTTGCTTACATCCCCATTAGCAACCACCAATAGTAGCAAGCGAAAATGACCAATTTTTAGCACATAAACAACATCTAGCACCTCTATTGTTTTTTACCACCTCTAATTTTTTTGTCTCCCCCTTCTGGCAGTAAGAATAATTACATAAACATGGCTGACAATAGTTAATAACTTATTATTAATATCTTTCTTAGACTGTAATTCTTTCTCTGAATGAGTTCCTTTTCTGTCTGGAGCACCAGAAACTTTTCTTTTCTTTGGGCGTTTCTACCACACGCCTAGCTGATATATTCTTCTCCATCCTGCTCTGTGGTTTCTCCCTTCTTCAGTTTTGGCAAACCGGTTATGTTTGGATAATACAAAATGAATCTCTATTGGAGTGCCAGCATGGGAATATCACCCCAGATGCCAGGTTCAAAACGCTGGTATACTGGAAAAATGCACATCCATTTACATGGCTCTGATAGGTTTAATCAGCACTGTGTGAACTCACTTGGCAAGTGCTTGGATGTAACAGCTGTTCATGTATATGTAACAGCTTCTCACTCCAGCTTTAACAATGCCACAGGCAAGGACAGCGCTATACATAAGATGAAACACCTAAGCTAGTTTGCAAATAGAGCACTTCATCGTCGACATAGGGGTGTACATCTGCTTATACTGCCCCAACATTTTTCATTTGTCTAATCCGACGAAGAGGGTTGAGAGTAGATTACCTTGTTTGGTGCCATGTGCTAATACAGAGTAGGAAACAAGAGATATCACTGGTTTTTACAGTGGCTGTTGGAATGTTAAGAAGCTTAAAGCGGCCTATAAAGTACTCAAACAAATTCAAATCTGTGCTGTGTAACGCTGTCTTCTGAATGTAGAAGAATCAACAGATGTGATCTTTGAGTCAGGAGACTCAAAGTGTCTCTGATATAAAATTAGAGATTGCTGTTATTAAATTCTCCTCCAAGCCAAGGTATTGCTATGCTAATAAGGTGAAAGCATGTGTTGAATTTATGCTGCACCACCCTGCAACAATATTAAGGCCACAGGTACCAGCCACTCTTCAAAGTGACCCAGATACAGCGTAGTCTGTTCCAGTTTTTAAGAGAAATTAAATTGCACCTTCTGTGGTCTGCAGAATGACTATACTTTCCATGACCTATGTAGAGGGGAGACTTGCATGCACAGCCTCATTTATTCAAAGCCCTTTCCTCTTTCTTTTTTGTCTCCTTGCTCTTACCATGCCTGTCGCCACTTAATTTATCTTTGTCACTCTGCTAAGATACCTGACGTCTGCCCATCATTTATCTGTCTCCCTTATCTTTACAACATGTCTGTCTTTGCTGGGCGACCACATGAAGTTCCTTGTGTTTGTGTATTAATGGGTGGTTTACCTGTTTTTTCACTGAACTTCAGCCTCCATATGTTTGTGTCCTGTCTGTCATCAGAGCATCAGACAACACACTACCATGGACATTTCTCCACAAAACCAGTCGATCTGCTTGTGTGTGTCTGTCATGTAGGCTGGGACATGTTCTGTATCTGTCACATGCAGCACCTAGACTCACTCTCCCTCTTGTTGTTCTCCTTCACTGCAGCCTTCAAAACCCTCCCGGAGGGAAGGCGTTCCGGGTGTTCGCTGTGATTTGAGAGCCCCAGAGGGCAGCTTCACCAAACAGAAAAGCACACTTGTGCTGTTGAATAGGTGGTAATCAAGCCATGTTGTCAAACTCAATGACTGAAATGTTTCTGGCTTTGCTACACTTCACGGGTTAGAGGTTGTCACTATGCCAACGTAAGCCCAGCAACAAAAAAGAAACTTGACATGCACGCAATGAGAACCATGAGTTTTCGTCAGCTTTAGCAGGAAATGTTAAAAACTGTAAATATTGCTGATTACTTTGTTGTACATATTTGTTAATATAGTATTACATTTGTATTGCCTTTGTAACAAATATCTGTGTATGAATATTAATTATAGAAATGTATTATATGACCTTATAATGGCACTTCAGAGATAATATCATTTTTTATTAAGTCTGGCACATTTATTGGTGCTTTTGCTACATTTTGTACTTTTGGATTGGGAAAATTTGTCGTTCATTTATTTTTGTATGGTTAGACACTATATCATTATGACTTGCAAAGGATGCTGCTATATGTTTTAAGTATTGATGTTGTGATTACCTGTTTGATGAATTTCTTTGTAATTTTCCAGAAAACGTGGTTTAGTTAAAGCTGCCTGCGGGTCGGGAAGTATGCTCATCTCTCCGGGGTTTACCATTCTCTAAACACAACTTCCATGTATCTGCTTTCATCGTGCATTTCATTTTACTGGATGTCGTTGCTCCAAAGAAAAATGATGCCCAATTAGTAATTGTTTTTGTTACTGATACAGAGAAACAAAAATGTCTTAAAAATCTCATACAGTTTGTTGTCCAGTATACTTCCATACAGTATGCTTTCTTTTAAGCTGCCTTTCATTACAATGGGCAAGTAACTCTATTCTCATCTGTTTTCCTTGCATATAGATTTTCCCACCTTGGAATTGTTAGGAAAAGTTCATTTTGCAATAAAACAATAGAATGACCACACATTTCTAGTAGACACTTTCTTCTTCCATTTTAAGTCTGTTAAAGTTAATTTGATAGTAAAAAGCTGTTTGCATTATACATTTATATACTCTCACTTGCTATTTCATTAGTTGCACCTTGATTGTAGTGAGTTGGACTCCATTTGCCTTCAAAACTGCCTCCACTGCCTCTTTTTGGAATAAGCTCAACAAGGTGTTGGAAACAATCCTCAGAGATTGTTTGTCCATATTGACACGATAGCATGACACAGTTGCTGCTGATGTTTCACCTGCGCATCCATGATGCAATTCTCCTGTTCCATAAAATCCCAAGGGTGCTCTACTGGATTGAGATCTGGTTATGATGGATGCTGTTTGAATACCGTGAAATCATTGTCATGTTCAAGAATCCAGTTTGAGATGATCTGAACTTGTGCCATGGTGTGTTATCCTGCTGGAAGCAGAAGATGGGCACATTGTGGTCACAAAAAGGCTGGAAACGGTCAGCTAAAATACTCAGGTAGACTCGTGTATTTAAGCAATGCTCAGCTGGTACTAATGGGCCCAAAGCCTATTAAGAAAAATCCCCCACACCATTACACTACCACCAATCTGAACTGTTGGATGTTTTCATGGTGTTTACACCAAATTCTGACCCTACCATCCAAGTGTCACAGCAGAATTGGGAACATTTTTCCAGTCTTCTGTTGTCCAGTTTTGGTGAGCCTGTTTGAACTGTAGCCTCAGTTTCTTGTTCTTAGCTGATAGGAGTGGCCCCTGGTGTGGTCTTCTGCTGCTGTAGCACATCTTGTGTTCAGCTTGTGGGCTTCTGCATACCTTGGTTGCAACAAGTGATTATTTGAGTTACTGTTTCCTTCCTTCAGCATTCTGTCCATTCGCCTCTGACCTCTGACATCAACAAGGCATTTTCACCCAAAGAGCTGCCACTCACTGGATATTTTTTGTGTCTTTCGGACCATTCTCTGTAAACCCTACAGATGTTTGTGTGGGGAAGTCCCACTAGAGCAGCAGTTTCTGAAATACTCAGACCAACGTCTGAGTCCGTCTTGCACCATCAATAACGACACATTCAAAGTCACTGAAATGCCTTTTCTTTCTCATTCTGATGCTTGATTTGAACTTCAGTGGGTTGTCCTAACCTTGTCTACATGCATAAATAAATTGAACTTCTGCCATGTGATTGGCTGATTAGATATTTACATTAATGAGCAATTGAACTGGTGTATATACCTGGTGATTCTACATAGCAATTTTTATAATCATTGGGTTCACACAACACAAATCACCCAAATAATATGGAAGCACTTTTGATCTGCCCTAAAATTGTAACTGAAAATAGATTTTTGAAAAATTAGAAATTGTTCAGGCTTATTTTGGATACCTCCTGAGTGTCTGTCACCAGGGAGAGAAGCAATCCCTCCTCATTCACTTGGGAGCAGCAGTCAAACAAAATGACCAGTCAATAATAGATTTCACCATATCCACGTCTGGCAGTGTTATGATGTCTGGAGGGCCGCAATAGGTCTTGAATTAAGCTGTCAGTCTTTGTTACTCCCCAGACAAGTGATACTAAATTTTATGGCCTTAATGTACAGCTGCTGGCCTGGTGACACCAATGTGACACAGTATACATGGATTTATGTTCAGTTAATTGTCTCTGTGCCAGTGGGTCTAAGCTTAGGATTCATAATTACATATCTGTGTACATTAGCAAATGTCAGTGTACAAATAGAAAAATACAGGCAGAACCCCACATCAGCTGGTGATCAGTGAGAACAGAGACCAATGACATAAAGATATGTCTTTATGTGTGCATTTAGAGGAGGCTGACTAATGTTTGTAACTTCATTTAGACCATATATTGCTCCAAAACTAGAGAACAATTACTTTAAAATAGCACTGAGACATATACTACATATGCTAACATTTAAATCTAAGCAGCTGGTATATACCATGTATAGATGTGTACACATGGATAGTACATAAGCCACTGTGTATTGAGTTTTACATAATGGTATTATTTATCTTTACTCTGACAAACCATTGCTCTATTCATATTTATATCAATGCTTGCTGCAGTGTTAGCACATAAACACATCATGTTTTGATTAATCTTGATCGCTTGCCTGATTGGCCGAGCTCCACAGCTAAAGGGGCCGTAGAGAGACTGATGCAGAAAAGAGAGCCATACATCAGACAGGTGTCAAAATTCACAGCGGGATGGACTGATAGGTGGCATTCAGAGGCTCGGAAGAATGAAATGTAAGGGGGTGAGTAGGATAGTGAAAGGGAGGGAAAAAATGGGGGACAGGAAAGGAAAGAGAGATAACCTGAAGGTTTGAGAGAACGGTCTGAACATCTTGATGATGTGATGATGCTGCGGTGCCAACTGTGGGTAACTTTTATGAAGATGTAACTTTCTTGAAAGGCTTTGTTGGACAGTTAGCCTATTTATTAAAAAAGAAATCCTCTGTGTCTTCAAATAATTAAAGAAGAGGTGCAACACATTAGTTGAAAGTGATGGGTTATTGTGTGCTTTCACATGCAACCCACCGAGACTGCCCACTGGACCGACCAGACAGCCGAGGATGCATTAGGTGCAAACTGACAGAGCGACAGCTATGGGGCCATTAGGACCAAGGAGACTGAGTGCCGTGAAGACAGATGGGATGAAAGACAAGCTTGCAGCTAGCAGGGTCTGCATGGTGCCACCAGTGTTTTCAGACTGTCGTTTAAAATAAGGAAGGCCATTAATAACCTCCTCACTCCGCTCTGCTCTGCTGCAGTCTGGCACTTCTTGCGGAGCTAAATGTGGCGCTGCATGGCAGCAGACTGGCAGACTGTGTCAAAGGGACCGTATATACCCAAGGAGAGGGGAAGAGAGAGGATAGACAGGCAGGCAGCGATATGTGTGTGTGTGTGTGTGTGCATGTGCTGTACATTTGGGTTTAATTGTATTTTTTTACTTACTCACCTGTTTGTTTATGTACAGTGTCTGGCCCAATATAGTTGGATGGGAATCAGATAGCAGTGATGCAGTCAGGGAAGCCGTCAACACCGAGGTGAAAAGTTACGGTTGCCAGTGGTAATGACTGGATTCCTTCTTGTCAAGCCTTTACTTTGGCAGACAAACAAAACATAGCATTTGACAGGGAGTGGGTTTTTTTTTTTTTTTACTCTTATGATCCAAAAATATTACATGTACATAGCCATAGCCACACTGTGAATTAGTTTTTTGCAAAGATGGAGTGGGTACTTTGGTGGAGAAAAAAAATAAGCTTTTCCTGAGTGGCAAGGTGAGTCATATAATTATTGAGTTATTTTGGGCCTAGATGCTTTTAAAACAAACCTCTGACAAATCTTAGACATTTGATTTATAACAACCATTCATTAGCAACCACCTCTCCTGTGACCAGCAAACCCGACTACTTGAGTGAAATTTGAAATCATACAGCATGTACTCGAAATGCTGCTGCAGTCCTTAAAGCTGGAGAGTTGTGCTGCAATAACAAATATCAAAAATGATACTTTGAATGTGTCAATCAAGGGGCCAAAAGTGGATGGTTCAACATGTGCTAAATGCTTCTGTTTGGCTTGTTGCCTGTGCTTATGTGCTTTTTCACCTTAAAAACAAGAACAGGTTGCCTCCACGCTTGTGGTCATTATTTCTATCCACGCCTTGCAGAAGCAAGAGCAATGTGTGGCACGCTGAGCTGCAGGCAGTGTGATTTAACAGTGTCAAACTAATGGTTAACTTCGTGTGAATGGCTATGTGTATCTGTTACACGAGCCTAAGTGGTGCTTATTGGATCCTAGAACCAAACAGTGCCATTCGAGAGCACTGTACCTGCAGCAGCTACACAATGTCAACAGCTGAGCCTCGGCCAATGTGTTGTACCAGGTTAATTGCGGGGCGCTTTAACAGATCAAATACACCCTCTGTCTTCCAATCCAACACAAATAAAAGAGGCTTTCCACAAGAAACGATTCCTTTGTTTCACAGAAAATTAAGAAATGTGAGCTCTTGTGCTGCAGAAAGATTATTTTGCCCTTGTATACTCAGGCCAGTACTGCTAGTTTAAAACATATGGCAAAGTTGTTGTTTTTTTGCTTTTTTCCTTTACAGATTATGCTAAACACAATATTGTGCATCTACATATTAACATGGTAGCTGCTGAGTGCTCTGTTTTGGTTTTCCTCTCACTTGTACTCTGTGTGTAAACACTGATTAACATAAATGAATCTTCCATGGCAAAACTGCAGCTACATTTTAAATGCTTCAACGCTAAGAGGGAAAAAAAACTGCCCACAGATGGTTTATAGTCAACAATTTGCACACATACAACACCAGCAGTGACATTTGTTCCTGTATAAATAAAGTGAAACAGTTTTATGCTGTGAATGCAGATGTGGGCCACATGTAGACGTCTTTTTAAAACAAGCACTGAGGACCAAAGTTGGGAAAGTTGGGCTTACAGTACCTCACCCGGAGGGGCTGGCTGCCTCCCAGACTGCAGGGCTGGTAGATTTGCGCCTCAGCATAAATAAGGACAAGTCTGCATCAAAATAGCTTCTTAAAACAACCAATTAATACATATTTATTTGTGAAGTGTAGGTTTTATTATTTAATTGAGCAACTGAGTCCACCATCTCTCTCTCCAAAGGATCAGTGTTTAACAGCAGCCCTACTTTTGAATGTAATATTCCTAAAAATCAAAACTAAATGGGCAGAGGTTTCCTGCTTATCCTCCAAATGCAGCTCAACTGAGAATGAATGAATTATAACTATAACAACAGTGCTTTAGCTGAGATATGTGCCAACCTTTACGCATAAAGCCATGGATAACGACAGGAAATGGACTGAATTTCAAAGAACCCTGCCTGTCCGAGGCACAAGCTGCATGTAAAGCAAACACAAGTAAAGATACAAATGTTGAGACAGAGCTGGAACAGAGTATAAGATACCTTTCAATAAAGCAAGAAACAGACTGAAAAACTACATCCTGCAAAGTTAAGGGTCATAGCCAAAAAATAAGGCCAAGCACAGCACATGGGCACACACACTTCTTTGCAGTCAGTCATAATACTAGAAAAAGGAAGTGGAGGAGTCTTGGGCCAAGGCCTAGAGGGCTCAGGGGTAGTGGAAGAAGAGCAAAGCATGGAAAGTGAATACTGAGAGAACTCATGAAACGATGCAATTCATAGTAAACAACATCAAACAGAATAAAGAAAGTTTATTTTCAAATTTTTTTTGTACAAGTCAGCAAAAATTATTCCTTTTGTAGCTGCCTGCAACAAATGGAACAGTAGAAAGACTTATGAGCAGCGGGCAAACACACATTTCTATTTCAGAAGTGTAGCACTCTGTTTATATTGGGATCATGGTCAAGGTGCACTGAGTGCAAAATATAAAGAGCTGCAACGAATCAGGCACCAACGATGGGCTGCAAAATCATGGACTGGGCAGTCCCTGGACACTGACGTCATCGCTGACCTTTCATGTATTTATGGAGGAGGTTTGATTTCCACTCTTTTTCCATCCTCACACACGAGCCGTTGTAATGCGGGCCGTGGAGGTAAAAGAGTAGCTTTGTTCTGACCTGGATGGTGAGCACTGGAGTCATGTGCTTCTGCCAGTCCCGAAGAAGGATCCACAAGCCACAGCCATTGAGAAAGGCACAAGGATCACCTGTTTTATATTAAATCTGTCAGATTAAATACGGAAGTCAATAACCCGCAGTGCTCGAGGCGAAGTTTTAGCCAAATTTCATGCTCTGCTGCTGATCATGCTTTCAACAACTGTTTCTAAACTGAGCCTTGGAAGAGAACAAACAGCATTTGGAAAGACATGCATGAGTCTGCTCTTGAACACTGATTCGCTGTCATATTAAATAGGTGCATAATGACAAATAAAAAGCAATGACAAAGCAGCCTGCATCTTCCTATTCAAGGTAGTAAACTCTTTTTTGGGGGGAGGATTTAAAACATATGTGAAAATGGCTTGATTCTTAACAGACTAATTTTTGACTTCATGCAGTGATCTGTAACACAGTTTATGTTGACTATTCATCACCTCAGGAATTTATAGCACAAAAAGAGAGCTCTCATTATCATACAGAAGAAATATGAAGACATTTAAAAGGCCCCTTCAAAGTACTCCTAGCACTGCAGACAATATTGCCCTCTACAGGGCTTACACATTAGTCACGCTTGTCTGTCCCTGCTCATTAGTTTTTTTTAAGTATAGGAGGCTGTGATCAGTTAAACAGACTCAGCATCACATGGGCTAATTAATGTATAATTACGTAGTATTTAAAGAGCCTGAGGACCAGTAACTGCAGGGTGGCATGGCTAGGAGGGAGAGCAATCTAAACACCCTGAATCACACTCTCATTTGTCCTGCACGGGCACCTGTTTAGTTAAAAATCTTTAGCGGTCTAGTATGTGCCAGTTTACCCTGACCTTTGACCTTATAGTAAAGGGCACACAAGATGAAGTGCTGCAAATACAAAACAGAAATGAAAACAAAACATTTTGTTGCGATTATAACTTTTAAGTTCATGTGATGCATAAAAGAGGTGATGTTTTAAGACAACTAATTGAAAACTAATGAGAATAACAACTCCAGAAAACCCAATATCTAATTCCAGGCACACCAGCTTTAATTCATCAAGAGTCTCCTAATATAAAAGATCATTAAAATGAATGAGGTGGCCACATAAAGGACCTGGTGAATGATCCAAGACCAGCCCCTCCTTCACTTAGAGAGTTGATAAATTCAGCTTCTGGTGTCCAAATTAGCTGTGCAGTATCAGAAAAGAAGACCAAACAGGCATGTCATCACTCTTGGGGGTGGGTGGGTGTTGGTTGAGTTGAGTCACCTATTTTACTCCTCAATCTTCTATAAGGGGCTGAGTGTGACAAAGTATGGATTCAGCCTCCCCTGGTTATTTTCTCTGAGAAGTGCCACAGCAGCACAGCTATTCTCCAGAGATCCAGCTCGGGGTTCAGCCTCACTGTGACACAAGATGGACCCCAATTTAATACACAAAGAGTGGGTCAAACCGACATGAGGTATAGCCTTTCTTTCCTTGAGAGTGATCTGTTCCCTTTCAATTATTGTCCCTGTGCCCTTGTCTCTCCTCTCCCCATTTTTTCCTCGTCCTATCTGCGTCTTTTCTTCTTCACAAACTTTTTTTTTTTTTTTTTTTTACCAGTTTTCCTTTTTTT
>VVHJ01063613.1:0-10677 GCA_015107715.1 Tylochromis polylepis | reverse complement strand
TTATTTTCCTGTTGCCTTTTTTTTTTTTTCCCCCTTTTTTTCTTTTTTTTTCTTCTTCTTTTTTTCTTCTCCTTTTTTTTTTTTTTTTTTTTTTTACCAGTTTTCCCTTTGTGTTTTCGTTCATGCACTTCCATTAACATAATGACCACTGGTGTAATTGCACAGTTTACACCCCAAAGTTCAGTTTCTGACTAATGCACTCATTTACAATTATAAATCACCCCTGATGCAAATGCGTTCGTTATTTCATTTTCGTTGGTTAGGACTTTAAAACAAAAGGTGTATCTGCTAAATCACCTTACGAACGAATTTACAGAAGCAGACATCGTGCTGCAAATTAAATCTTAGCCTCAGCTCTGCTATTTTTGGTTAATTTGTGAGGAGAGCTCGTAAGAAGCTTATACACTCTGTTCATACCCTTATCTGTGACTCAAGTAAAGGACCCTCTTGACTTGCCCACTCTCATGATTCACCTTCTATCGAAGGACAGAAAAGCCCTCTAACCACTTCTAACTCTAGTTGTTATGGAGTAAATCACAAACATGTCATGGCGTGATCCGCTGGGACTAACACAACCTTTGCTGTCCTATACTGTGAGACTAACCAATGTCCTCCTTGCATTAGCAAGGACCCGCTGAGCTCAGAACAAGCCACATCTCTTATTCTGAGAAATTGGCATTTTTTTCTCCCCCCCTCCTTTCCACTCTTGCTTTTCTCCTTCAGGCATTGACATTTAATCAAACCCAAATCCCATTGTGCCTATTAACATATCAGGCTGATACGAGTTGCTGTAAAAAGCTTGAGTACAGGAACCCGGAGCAGATCATTACCATAACTCTGCCTGTGTGATCTCTATTTTCTCGCCTCCGCCTACGTGTAAAAATGCTTACCTGGCAAACAACGAAGCACAGAGACGCATTTCTCTCCTTCGCTCTCCCCCTCTTTTTCTCATTTACCATCACTTATCTCTTTCGAAACATGTTAATTATTAAGCTGTTTGTGCTTGTGAATGCTTGCCAAGTAGTACTGAGACAAAGTAAGCATTTAAGGCAGTTTCAATATTTCACCACACCATAAAAAACATTTGCGTTTACCTCCGCAGTGACCGAATAAACAGCTCAGGGTAGGTTTTTTAGGAATGCTTGGTGCTCTAATGGATGCTGCAGTTTCTCTGCGAGCGGCTCAGTCTTCCCCCGTATTAATCATCATAGATGTGAAGGGAATTAGACAGGTGATGCGAAACGTGTATGAAAAATGGTGATGATTATGAGGTCAATATTTGATAAGTTGCCATATTGGAAAGGAGTTGTTTTCCACAGCTCAGCAGATTTTGGTTACTGACCTTGGCGAAGGTCTCTCTGCTCCTGAGCAAGTCTCGCCACATCTGACCCCCATTGGCAGCCGTTCATGTATGACGGGGCCATATGTTGATTTGCGTAGCAGCCTACACGCTGAGGAGGGAGCCCCTCTACCTGAGACCAACATGAGACCAAATGATTGCTGGTCTTGTATCACGGCAGGCAATTATTTCCCCAAAAACTAGGACAGTCCTTGGTAATGACAGTCACCAGAGCACAATATTTAGTGCAATGAATAAGAAATTGTTGCTGTCAGCATTGTTTTCATAGAGAGAGGATGACAAGGCAGTGGCAATGGAACAGCGCCATGTTGTACAAAGAGGATTATGAAGACAAAACAACTTTGACAAGTCTGAAATTTGAGGACACATCCACAGAGATATGAAGACTATCAAAGTCAAGCTGTTTGTTGGAGGGGTGGCAGCTTGGTGTGCTGCGTGTCCCTGTGAATGCGAAGAAAGCAACACAAAAAAACCAAGAAAAAAACCCAAAACAGAAACTGAGTTTTACCTCTGGTTTTAAAAGTTGACACTTGACAGGATGACACTTCTCAAAGTGACAGCCATCAATGCCGCACTGAAAAAGGGCCTCCAACCAGCAGGGGAAATTTCATTTTCGGTGAAACACAATAAATAAATAAATTAGTACTCGCAATAGGATAATTGTGCCGGGATAAAAAAGGAAAAACACAGGCTGCTCTGGAGTGTTTCTGTCCTCGTTTTTACAATGAAATCTGTGGCTTTCTTGTTCGAATGCAAAGTGTTACACAAAAGAATCTGGAAAAGCCTCTCCAGGAATTAAAAGCCTTTGATCTTTATTTAGAGTTTTGTATACTTTATATAACTCTGTTATATAAGCCATCTCTTTTCACCCCCCACATTTTAAACAACATAAGCAATGACAGCCACTTGTATCATTGCACCTGAAGCATTTGCTGTCTGATACCATGGATTTCACAAGCTACGGCTGCACAACCTGAGCTACGCCTCTCACTACATCGGGATTAAAGCTCTGGCAGGGATCAAAATTTTCTTCTGTGCTTTTATTTTTGGTGCTTTTTGATTGCCAATCTGCAGCATTATATCTGCTGCTTACAAGCTCCAGCCGGCGGTGCTATGCTTTCTACTGTCTGGTTTCCCTACTATTCATTTGATCCTTTAATAGGGCACTCACCTATCTGGTTGCATTATTCAGCAAATCAAACAACATCAATTCAGGGCCGCCTAATAATGACAAAACACAGAGCTCGCACGCTAGCAATCTCAAATTGCATTTCCTTATTAGTGGACTGTCTGGTGAAAAATATGGAAATGCTATTCATACTGAGACAGGTAATAACCAAAAGGCAAGGTACAAAGTGCGTTGCAAATTTGTCTGAACACTAAGCTCTGTTGTGTATTTCCATATTTTCTTTGAACATTGTTGAGGAGTAGAGCGAGGAGGACTTGAGTGGTCACTTCGATTTTCAAAACTTACAGCAAAATTCAGTAAACAAGCAGTCTTATTGAATTCACTGCATGTTAACAGTGATCAAGGAGAGCATTGTAATCTTGACCTTGAGCACCAGCTTATACACGAATTTAGCGATAAAAAGGATGAATGGCAAATGCCTATAATGACTAAAACAGTCCAAGTCCGTACCGAACAAAGGAACATCAAGACATTGCAGGTAAATCAGTTTTGGCTAATTATTGCTGAGTCAAAACCTGATGTCTATTATATGGGGGCTAGCAACAAATAATCACTTGGACTAGTTACTCTGCTGGTTTTTCTCTATTAACTGATAGAGGAAACAGAAGAAGACACTACTTTTTTGCTGCTCTCTTTCCTCACAAAGCATCACCACAGCAGGTAGCTCCCCATGTTTGATTTGGCAAAGTTTTACACTGGATGCCCATCTTGACGCAATCCTGAAGGTGGTTTTTTTAAAAAGAAAAAAAAAGTTAAACTTTGCAAAAGTGCTGGTGACTTGGTACTATTATGTACTATGTAGTATCTACAATACTTGTATTGGAAGGTACACAAGAATAAGGGGGTAACAATTCAAGTTTTTTAGGAAATGAGGAAAAAGTTTTACTGTGAACAATTTTAGGCAGTGTGCAACTTTCAAAACTAACTAAAACGGACTAACCTAACCTAACCTAACCTAAAGCTAAAGCTAAAAAAAAGAAGAAGAAAAAAAGAAGAAAAATCTAACCATGCAAAGAAAGTTCATACAGTGTCTATATGAAGTTACAACCCAGAAAACACTGAATAACTGTGGGCTGGCGGCCTTTTCTCAACATCTAATCGTGGTTGAAAAGCAGTTTAAAAATTTAAGTTCGAGGTCGCAGACGTTACCACGATGGTCACACCTTCAACGTTGCCTAGACTTCCTTTCTATTAAGTGAAAGTTTGTGTTCAAGAATTGCTTTCTATTATATCTTTATACAAAGTTTCTTTATAGAAAGAATAAGACAAAAAAAACCAACCAATCACCACCTCATTATTGTCTCAACCTCAGGTCTGTCATACGAGCTAACAGGTCCCTCTGAGCTGATTCATGTCTAAGAGCATTCCCGAGTTGATGCCGACATCACAGGATCACACATTGGAAGAGTCCAATGTGTTAAGTTCATTGTGCCACAAATGAAATAGAATTTAGATAAAAAAAAATGTACATAATTTTTTTTGTTTGTGTTTTTGCTTTTTAAACAGGCTCTGATTATGTTAGTCTGTGTACTCGGAGAAGATGTGTTGACGACTGTCTTCAGCAGTCATACTACACAACAATGTACCAACCATATTAACTGTCATTGTTTTAAAGAAAACACAAATACATTTAACTCCTTATTTGCAGTAATTTGATTAGCAAAAGACCTATGGTTCAGTTTTTGACCTGGTAGTATAACCAGTATTCATCAGGAAGATGACATCGGAATATCAACCATTTTTACTAAGAATCATTAAATAACATAAAAAGTAGGCTATATTATAATTATGTTATATTTATTAAATAAGTGGAGTGATAGGAGTTAATTTAGCTTTTTATTTGTAAGCTGAAGGATGAGCTATTTATTTAACGCTTTATTGGGGAAGGAACCATATTTAGTAACTTAAATTGATATTGAACTTTGGATTGGCTAACCAGCAAAGATCATTTTATGTGATAGTGACATTATTGGATCTGACCAATCAGCGGTGGCCTGGAGAATTTTGAACTTCAGAGTTTTTCAAGAATTTGTATTTCAAGAATTTTTACACCTACCTGCTCCCACACTTGTGGTCGTAACATCAAAACTAATTGTGGTAAACTGATGAAACCAATGCATTATACAGTTAAATTATTATTATAAATGTTGAGATAGGTGTTGTTTATGTTGGATTTCTAGAAATTAGTGAAATTTGTGACATAAAATTGGTGGGACCATATTTGATCATGTGTCCTGTTTACCTACTGTAATAGTGATAGTAAGTCCATTTTTAGGCACACACCAGATACATTTAAGGAGCCATACTTGTGTTTTTTACAAGCAAAAATACACTATTACAATATAGAACAGTAGTAAAAGGTAAATTTGGATGTTGCCTCTAATTTCTATAACACTATACAGTGATCAGGTGAGAAATTTAACCCATTTTTCAATATTTTCAGGAAATGGTACAGTGGGATCTTTTTGATGATCTTTAATTTAAGTATATATACATATATATTTTACAAATATACTTAAATTGCACATAATAGTGTTGATTTTTACTAGTTTTATTACTGTAAATTAATTTAGTAATTAAGTATGTGTAATTTATTTAGGAAAAGTGGGTCCCATCAGTAGTTATTATGTTGTTGTTGTTGTTGTTTTCACTTCTTGTCATATATTTACAATTCCCATGTCATTGTATTTTGTTTTCAGTACAGCTACACTTCAGTGTTACTGTTTTCCTTCAAACCTGGCTGGATATTGACAAAAAAAATTTACCTGTTTTTCTTTTGCAGCTGTTTGCTTGGCTCTTTTATGGAAGTCAACCCATCAAGTGCTGTGCCATAAAATAGAACAACCTGTATTAAGGTGTATACACATGCTCAGTTCAGTGCATTAACTGAAATGAACTTAAATCTTTGAAGAAAATGCCATGTTACCATGTTACAGCATGTTACCATGTTACTGTGAAGTAGTTGCTTGTGACTGGTCAGGGTTGCACTTAAATAAGTGTGTTACATTTTTGGACATTTCCAGTGTGAATAAAGAAAAATGTTCATAAATAAACATTACTTTAAATTAATGTGTTTTTTCTATGGTTTTTATATACACACTTTTTGGAAAATCATATACCCTAAAAGGGGGATGAGGGACCATATATGGTTATTTCACTGAACTTGATTCGCCATAAAAATGAAAAGAAAATTCGGAAAAGTCACACAAGTAAGAAAATAAAAAAAGTCTAATAAGATGCTCTAGGGTTGAAATTTTGAATTTCCATGTGTTTCCATGAGTAAACCATAAAGGGTTAAAGATAGTGCAGCCTCTCAAAAGAAAGCCATTATTTTATAAGGCTACAATAAAATGAGCGCAATATTGTGAGACTGAGAGCTTAGTCCTGATAAGATAGACTAACAGAGGAAATAGAGTCCAGCATTTTGAACTACTGCCAACTAATCCGGTAGACAACCATTACAGTTTCCACTGATTCCTCGGGGATATTAATCACTGTAGGTATGAATCTCTCTAAGTGACTTTTTGAATAACAACAATTGCAAAAGAGAACGGGAGAGGAAGGGGATTTTGTTTTTGAACAAAGTGGGCTAGTGGGCTTTTAATATGAAACCAAATAAAAATGAACCCCCCCCCCGACCACCACCACCTTCCTCAGCACATATCCTCCACGCCCCCCTCGCCGGTGCGTGGTGGTGTGGTCCAGGAAGCGCGCCTCTGCTCTCCTCTCCGGCTGAAGTGAATCAGCTGACGAATGGTATCTCCCTCCTCTCCCGGATGGATCGCGCCGCTGAAGCCGGCCAACCCAAGCGTCATACTGGCTGACACCGGAGCAGGTTGCCCACCTCTCGATCTCCTCCTGCTGGATGTCACACGGACATCAACCTCAAGTAAAAGATTCCGCTACTAAGAAAAAAAAAAGAGAGAGAGAGAGAGAAAGAGAAAGAGAGGTTACTTTATTTTTATTTTCTTTTTCCTTCTTTCGGACAGGAAGCCGCCAGCTTCCCTCTCACTATGGCTTCTAACTTCAACGATATAGTCAAGCAGGGATACGTGAGGATACGGAGTAAGAAACTGGGGGTGAGTACTGTTGCACTTGCTATCTAGCGAGGCGGAGGAGAAATAGAAGGAGGAGGTGGTGTGGGAGGAGGAGCAGGAGGAAGGAAGGAAGGAAGGAAAGGAAAGAGGACTTCCAGTTGTTTGCAGTCAAGGGCAGCTGGATTAAGAAAGAGGCTTTAATTGCTCCACGGGCAAAGCGTCCTGCTGTGAGCTCTTCAAGAGGGAAAACAGATTAGAGATGCTCCAGCAGCCGCTAAGTTTCACTCGGTGCTTTGTGCATAAATACTTTTGAGGTGATGGTAAAGTCTGGGTGATTGACAGCTGGTGTCATGTGCGAGGGGTTTGTGAATCATACCTTATGCTTGTTGTCAGCCATAACTTGGTTTGCTTCGAGAATGTTAGCCTGCGACTAGTCTTATGAATGCATAAACTCAAAGAAAGGGTAACCAACTTCGCAGATTTCATCAGTAGATTATAGGGGGAAAAAAGTAAAGTAATAGTATGAAAAATCATATGGCATAAATTCCTGTGTGTAATAAGGTAATGTTAGTCCCTTTATGGATGATGTATGGTGAAAATGAACACTTTTTATACTGATAGTAAAATGGGAAATACTTGTTCCTACCTTTATCATACAGCACAGCCTGCGCTGTACTTTACCTCTCTTTCAGCCTTCATGAATTATTCCCAGCAGAATTGAAAAGTCTCATTGAAGTGTGCCTGATTCATTATGATGGCAGCTCCTCAATGCATTGATTAAGGATTTCTATTGAGATACAGAAAGGAGGAAAAATGGCTTGACTGCTTAAATTGAAATGAATGATATAGATTCAATTATGAGTGCCTTATTGTCTGACTCATAAAGCCATCTGCTTTTGTTCATACTTCCAGCTCATTACACTAACAGAGCGGGCACACTCCCTCTACTCTGATGAAGTGTGATGATGGGGGCTAATGATGTCTGCCTCCTCACATCATCACCTGGCTTCATCAACACTGTTCTGCCATTGTTTGCTGCTGTTCAGGATATCTTTGATTACTCTTTGATAGTAACAGTCGCTTTCTAAGCCGCACGAAACAAATGAAGGCGCGAGACATTTCTTGTTGTTAACATGCAAATCCGCTCGCTCGTACACAGCTCAGTTGACTCAGTGTGTTTATTTCTCTCATATGCTATTAGTCAAATGTGGTCAGAAGATGTGGATAGCCTATGACTTTGCAAAGCAAGTGTGAGGACGCATGCTGTGTTGGCTGAGCTTGTGGTATGGATGCCATATCGCTGCCAGCTCCGCATCTCATCCTGCTGTTTGTGGAGAAAAGCAGTTTGTGTCCTGCTCGCCCACTCCCTCAGCCCTCCACCGCTTGCTGCTGTTTCATCATAGAAAAGTCATGCTGCGATCGCCTCAGAGAACCCTGGTGTGGGAAGATGGAATACATCTATCTGTCCACGCTAGGGTTAGTTATTCCAGAACAATTCGTATTCGGAAACAGGCAGAACAAAACAACAAGACCGAGCAGGATCAGGCATCTGTGTGCCTGAATCAACAGGCACTGATACATCTGTGCGATTTTTTTTTTCCTTCTTTTTCTGTGGCATGATTTTAAGTGTTCTTGGGAGGATTTGGAGAGGGATGAAAATGAAAATGTGTTTCAGATACACTGGAAAGATACACCTCAAGATAAATGGGATTTATTCACAGTTGTCTAGAAATAAATTAAAAAAAAGGTTGTTCTGCAGCTTTTTTTCTATTAAGCTCAATTCATTATTTTTTTTCCCCATTTTTTCCTGTTATTGATGACTCAGCACCTTAATAATGCTTATTGATGTAAAACAGAACACATGAGGCAAGGTACTGTAAAGAGAGTCAGATTAGAAGGGTAACTGAATACACGTATTTAGATAGAGAGATGCATTTACCTCTTTGCTTCTTTGGGTACTTCATCAGTAAAATAAAGGCAAGTCTACATAATGGACCACATTTCAGTGCAATGATACACAGCTTTGAAGTAATAAGAATACTTATTTCAGTATTTTGCTTTGAGAAATTTGAGCTTTTTAAAATGTATTTATTTATATTTACTTATGTTCACATTTTTTCCAATAGCATTCCTGCTGCAACTTACCAGAACATGCAGTGCCTTGCAAGTCTTTATTTTAGTTTCTTTATTTTATTTGAGCAAACTGTCTAACAGTTATCCCACTTATTGCAAGACAACACAGCAATGTCTTCACATGTGACGAACTGGGACTGGTGCCTTTAAGACATTTTTAGTTATCACAAAGACCGTTTTCATCGTATTAAGGTATATTCTTCAATGCTAAGTGTACAACCCAAATTCCGGCCCCAAAAAGCTGGGAGACTGTGTCAAATGTAATTAAAAATAGAGTGCAATGGTTTTCAAATCTCATAAACTCCCATTTTATTGAAAACAGAACATAGAGAACATAATCTGAGCTGAGCAAATGTAACCTTTTATTAAAAATATGAGGGGGATTTAAATGAGATGGCATCAACGAATTTTAAAAAAAAGTTAGGACAGGGCCATTTTTACCACTGTACAGCATCTCCTCTACTTTAACCAACAGTCTGTAAAAGTTTGGGAACTGAGGAGAGGTGCTGCTCAACAGTCCTGGCTCTTTGCTGTCATATTTTTCATTTCACAATATGCCAGATGTTTACAACTGGTCTAAGACTGCAGGTAGGCCATTTCATCACCCACACTCTTCTGCTACAAAGCTATGCTGTTGTAATAGATGCAGTATGCAGTTTAACATTTTCTTGCTGAAGTATGAAAGGCCTTCCCTGAAAGGGATGAGAGCGTATGTTGCTCTAAACCTGTATATACCTTTCAGCACTGATGGTGCTTTTCCAGATGTGCCAATGTGTTGCCAAGTCCACAGGCACTAATGCACCAAGATACCATCAGAGATGCAGGCTTTTAAACTGAGCACTGAACAAGCCAGATGGGCTCTCTTCTCTTTATTCCACGTTTTCCATAAAGAATTTCAAATTTTGATTCTGTCTAACCACAGAATAGTTTTCCACTTTGCCTCAGTCCATTTTAAATGAGCTTTGGTCCTGAGAAGATAGTGGTGTTTCTGGATCATGCTAACATATGGCTTCTTCTTTGCCTGATAGAGCTTTAACCTGCATTTATGGATATCAAGGTGAACTGTGTTCACAGACAGTGATTTCTGGAAGTGTTCCTGATCCCATGCAGTGATTTCCATGAAAACATCCTGTGCTGCCTGAGAGACCGAACATCACAGACATGCAATATTGATTTTCAGCCTTCTCCTTTGCGCACAGAGATTTCTCCAGATTCTTGGACTCCCTTGCCGATATTGTGTACTCTACATGATGAGATATTCAAAGTATTTGCAATTTTAAGTTGAGGAACATCTGAAATTGAGCCACAATCTGTAGATCCAGGTTTTGGCAGGTCATGTTACTGACCTATTGCTAAGTAAGCCAAATACCTGGAAAATGTTCCTCAAGCTGTTTCTTTTTAGTACCACCTACTTTTCCAGCTTTTTTGAGACTTGTTGTTGCCATCAAACCCAAAATGAGCTAATATTTTAAATGAAAGAGTTAAATTTGTGTTTTTCACAGAAAACATTTGATATGTTTTCTGTGTTCGATTGTGAATAAAATATTTAGTTTATGGGATTTGCACATCATTGCATTCTGTGTCCCAACTGTTTTGAATTTGGGGATGCATGAGGTGAAGCAGCCTCTCAAGAATGTTGCTACAGTGAAATCTAAAAGTGGATGTAAATAAGGAACTACTTGGTGACCAGACCAGACACTTGATGCAAGTTGACAATTTCTGATGCTCAGCTCTGAAAATATATTGAGCCCTGCCTGTCAGCAGGCAGCTGAATTTTTCGTGAACTGTCTCTGCACTGCTTTAAGCCTAAGGTCGGAAAGGTTTCTGGTGTTTTCTTTCTCATGTGATGCTTGTTTAATGTTTTAAGCGCTTTAAAGGTCTCTGAAATATCACATATCAAGACTTTGCATCACAGTTGACCTTCTAGTGCTCCCACATCAGCCTCTATTGTAATGCAG
>VVHJ01063612.1:0-20674 GCA_015107715.1 Tylochromis polylepis | reverse complement strand
ATTTATTTATTCTTGTTACTTTATTATTATAGCACTTGGAATAAACAATAAGGAAAGGATTCTAGAGAAGGTCACTGTATTTGTGTGTTTGTGTGTGTGTGTGTGTGTGTGTGTGTGTGTGTGTGTGTGTGTGTGTGTGTGTGTGTGTGTGTGTGTGTGTCCAGACTTTAAATAATGACCCTAATGACACTGTGAATTTGTTGACAGCTTTTGAGTGTGTCTCCTATTGCTGAATCACCTCTGCCTCTGAAAGCCTGAGACCTGCAGGCTCTCAGACTATTGTTTATTCTGGAAATACAGTATATCAGTTGATCCCAAAATACACGGTGGATGCTCCTGATATCAGCCCTTCCTGTTTCGTGCAAGCACATACACCCAATTACAGCACAGCAGTGTGTCCTCACATAAGCAAAAGTAGGTGCAGCGTTGTGGCTGTTTGGATGTGAAACAGAACAAAGAGGGTGGGTGTTTATTTGCTAACAGCTGGCTCAGCAAGTATGTCCCAACCAAAGATTCAACCCAAAACACCTGTGAACTTTACTTTTACCCTCAGACCTGAAGCAACTGGACATGCCACGAACACACTTGAAATAGTTGCTCATTATCGGACATGTGCAGCATATGTGATTTTGTGAGTTGGACACAGAGGCTTTAAATCTCAAAAATACTTAAACAGTGTCTTCTTTTAAAAAGCAAGAGTGCTATTCGGAAAATGTGACAGTAGGAGGAATGATTTTCACTATTTTGATAAAGCCGTGTCATGTCTGCAAATGCTAAATCACTTCTTCTTTGCAACACACACTGGCCCACTAACCCACCTCTCAGCCACTTCTGTGTCACCTGCTTCTTGCAACTGGCTGCACTGTATGTATCAGCACATAAAAAACACACATGTGCTTGAATTGAGGGGCGGCAGCATGCAAAGACTCTGATGCAATTCTGCATACTCTAGAAATGTGTTTCTGATGTGTTGGTGAGATGAGGAGGTATGAATGATAGCGGGTAGAGAAATAAAACTGGTCCAATGTAAGTGAAAAAAATATGACAAAAATAAGAGTGAAGTGGTAATGTTATATATTTCTTTTCCCCTTTTGTTTTCTTAAGCTCTTTCTGAACAAAGGCATAGGAGGAAACACCCAGGGTGCAGGCTGATGCTGGAGCCAGCTAGATCAGACCGGTAGCTGTTAGAGAGTAGGGGGTGGTGAAGGAGAAGGGAGGCGAGAGAAGAGGAGGGGGAGATGAGATGAAGGGTGGAGCGGCGCATGGGGAGGGAGAAGGGGGAAGAAGAAAAAAAACATGTGATGAGGAAAGCTGGAGGTGGAGGAGCAGGGGAACGCAGAGGTTAAGTATTTCAGGACACAATATGAGATGGATACTCTGGCAGACAGCTTAGACCCCACTCCATCAGTGATGTAATGCATATGGCAGATTCTATTTTTAGCCATCCTAGTACACTTAGCTCAGCATACAGGGCGATCGATCAGCTGCACAACTCACTGGGAGTATTAGAGCTGCAGCCAACAGCACCTAAATATTTTGCCTTTGTGCAGTTTGATGTTGTAGGATTTCTCCTTTGTCATGCTTAACAAGTAAATATGAGTTTTTGGTGCCATTTTGTACTGTATATTTTTTTCCAGCTGCGTTTTTAAAATCTTTATGTGTTCTTTTTGTCTTTATCTTGAAGATGTTCCTGTCTGTATCATTTAGACTGCTAAGAAAAGTTCAGGGAAAAGGGCATTTAGTTATTTTTATGCCAGCTTGTTATATATCAAAAATGTGGTTATATCTTGTCCAGTGAAAGTAAAATTATTCCCAAGGCAGTAGGAACAAAACAAAGCACAATAACAGCAGTGAATGGCTGCTTCTAGGCCACAAAACAAATGGGAGCTTTCTGACATTTCTTGGAAATTTAACCAAAGCTATGAATGAATAGTTATTGAGGCTCAACGTCATGGGTCTGATGACAAAGTCTGTGGATGAAGAGCTGCTTCTGTATTATTTTCTGTCTAATTTTCTCTCTCATTTACTTGTTTTTGGTTATGTTGTGGAAAAAAACTGCATGCCTGAGATTGTATCTTTGTATGCTGGGGCAACCAATTACCAGAACAGCAGGATGTGTGCGAGCTTTGGTGATTCCTGTTTTATCAGACACAAGAACATGCAAGCACACACAGAACACAGACTTCACTGACAGGACTTGTATTTAGAGTCCTGTATCACCTCCCAGTGTTGGGTGTGAATAAGTCTATAGCCTGAGGGTCTAGACAGGTTGACTCCCAGTGTGTTACACAATAGAAGAATAAAGAGTCTGGAGACAAAAAGCAGAGCAGTAGCTTATAAACTATCTGATAAACTTCACGTCCACACCTGTCACCTCTCCCACTCTACCAACCCATTCCATATTGGTAGGTCACACTGCTAGTGGACTGAACAATCTTCATACCTTCTTTGCTAACTGCTGTTAGCTAATTAGTTATAGCCATCCATGACAAACTGAGCACTGTAACAGAGGCATCCTATTAAAAAATATAAATATAGTTTGTGTTTAATGTATCCAGTGATTCATTACCATTCTGACAGCTGGCTATAATCCCATCATAAGATTTCCATCTGAACAGTGACTACTACCCAAATGATCACTCCTCTCATCAAATTTAATAAAATTTCTTTTGGCCACATAATAAGGACTAATCATAATGATAAAAACACTGTAAGCATCAGGGTGCGGCTGTGTGGCAGGCAAGATGTGCACTCAAATGCAGAACTTGGGAGACAGAACATTAACTCAAAAAGCAGCTTTAGTGCTGAACTCTTCACCAAAAATACAAAAACATATACAGCAGCTAAGCAGGCACAAACAATCCAAACGCTAAGAATCTCCAGGGAAACATGGAACAAGAAAACACACAATCACTAGGGATTAAGGGACAAAGGACAAGGGGAGACTCAGATAAGATGTACACACACAGGTAACGAGGGGAGATGAAACAGGTGGAACGGCAGTTGACACGAATCGGGAAAACGAGACAAAGGAAGTGAAACCTAACACAAAAACACAGAGAACAACAATCATCAAAATAAAAGAGGAAGATAGACACAACTGAAAGGGGAGATGAGACAAACTTCACACAGGTGGCACAGAGGGACAAAAAACACAGAGATGAGACCAGAACAAAGGGAATTAAATAAATATTACCTAACGAAGGTACACAGACCAGGAAGATAAAGGGAAATTATCAGCAGTACAACCCATGATACAAACAGAGCAAAGCTCAAACATATGAGCCTCAAAATGGAATAATAACTTGTCTCAGAAACTCAAAGCAACAGCAAGTCATAATAAATTTAACTAACTTTGATGCAGTGCCCTACATAAGAGTTAGTTGTCAACCACGTGATATGAAGTGTGATATATTAATGTGTACCTATTAAATGGTAACAATAGAGTGAGCACAAAAGCAAAAAAAAGAGTGCCCGGTCTTCAAGTGCTTGTGTGTATCTGTCCATGCAACTACCTACTGTATGCCTGTTTGACAAGGTAGATAAAAACCAGACGAGTTCTAATCAAATCAAATCTTTAACTTATCCAGAGTGGTTGCTTTTACCTCGCTTCTGTCGTTGAGAACAAGAACAGAACACAAACACACAGCGTTTCTAAAAGGCAGCTACCTGTTAGAGAGTCTATTCAAATCACTGCACATGTTCATTTCAGTCCTTTGCCTTTCCCCCCATACATAGCTGTTTCTCTGTACCTGTCATTTTGTCTCTGCCTGCCATTAGGGTTCACTTCCCGTGACTATTAAGCTATTTCACAAAAGGCTATGGTAAACTTGTGCGGATTCATTGGTCAAAGCTGTACCAGTATAGACTGCATTATTGCATGAAATGGACACAGAATCTGACCTAAAAAATCACGACACTCTTACAATAAATACAGCCAAAATGCCAGTGAGGTCTTGGACCACACATTATTACACGAGGTAACTATACTTTCTTGTCATCTTTGCCCTCCTTGTTCTGGCACTCTTTGCTCAGTACCCATGGTCAGGCCACACCCATCTCCAAGCAGGTTGTTTATTTTGATTCCAGCTACGTACTTGTGACATTTTGTAACTTTATCTTGCATATTTGCAGTGTTCTCCCAGATATTCAGAATCACCTCTGTGGTGTCTCTTGGAGCATCATTTGTGATGACACAAACACACATGGTGAAAGCAACACATTATCTACACCATCACAATCACAGCTCCAGTGTCTCAACATGTAAACACCTGCTAAATTATTTAAAAAAGAAAATAGGTATCTAGTCCAATTTTGCCATGATGATGCACACAAACACACACTCAAGGTGAAGACAATGTCACCTATGCTATCACAGCTGCTAATCAACTCAAGTAATCATGAAAGAGAATTAGTATTTACTGTTACTGTGCTCGGTTTTTCAGAGTTATAACCTTGTTGTGTTTGCAAATATGTATATTTACATCATGTTGGCTCATGATTTTATATCTTGCACATGTTAAGCATTTGGTAATTTCCCCCATCATTTTGCCTTTAGGCGGCATAAGCGTAACTCTGCTAAAAATACACAACCATGTTTTTTTTTCCCATAAGCTACCCAAACAGCTTGTTGAGCTAGGCACAATTCCAGGTAGTTCATGCACAAATTTCCTTCTTATGCCATCCTATCCACACACACCCTCCAGGGCTTGGAGTACCAATGAGAAAGTGACTCATGATTCTTAGTTTCCTTAAAATAGGGACTGACTTTTCCCCTCACTCAGCAAGAGGATGCAGACAGGGTTGGGAAGTGCTGGAAAACCAAGAAACTGACATTTTGGGATTTCCTAGGTTAACAAAAAGTTAGGAAATATGACTGACCAAAAGGAAAGAACTGGTTACAAAAAACAATTTCAGTGGAAAACCTATAAAAACTAGACATTTGAGAAGTGACTTCATGACATCGACCTATTAAACATGCAGTATTTGTGGTGTCATCTGAAAGACAGGCCAAACAAATATGAGCTGTGGGTGCATGAGTATGGAAAACAGGTCTTGCCATGCTCATGTGGTAACTGTACAGACTGACTTGATAAAATCAATGAAACCACAGAGTGCTACTGGTTTACCAAAGCTCACAGTGTATATATAATGTATATTGTAGTATCAGTATACACTGAGGTGTTTCAGAGAGGTAGATATCTGTATCTGGTATCTGATCTTTAAAAACTGTGACTGTTAAAGTCAGACCTAATTACTCTAAGATTAAATGCTAGTTAAAATTGAAATTTTTTCTTTCTTATTACCTGTAGTTGTTTTTGCTACTTGATCGTTGACAATAATGAGTCAAATGTAGACAACATTTGAGACCAAGTTATCATTCTTCCCAAATCTCTCAGCTCCTGCTGTCGTCCATTCACCCCCCTATCTGGTCTATGGCACTGGCAGTGATCCGACAGGCTGCAGGTTATGTAACAATCACCCAGTTGCTTTGGCACTAGAGGTTAATAAAACTCTCTGATGGACAACAGAGCAGCAGTATTTTGTGCTGCCCTCATGGGTTTTCGACACAATCCTGCCTCTAATGTTATAGATTGCATTTTTGCTCCAATGCATTCATGCTTATGAAACTCTCTCTCCCTTGCTGCTGTCTCTTTTGCCTTCTCTTGTTGTCTCTCTCTCTCTCTCTCTCTCTCACACACACAGATATGCACACTTTCCACAAGCTGTTTTTTTTTTTGAAACATGCATCACCCACACATATTTGCATTCTTTGTGTGTGTGTGGGATGATGGGATGATATGACAAAACATATTTATCAGTGTTGTTGATGCTTTTACTTTTCTTTCCGCCTGCAGAGCTTGCTGCAAGGTGATGTAACAGGTCTGCAGAATGGGATATCTCTCCTTGGGAGGTGTGCTTATCAGAGTCCTGCAGTCTTCTTTAAAAATGTATACACTATATAACAGGCAGTAAATGGCCTCATGCACAATGTGGACTGCTGACACTGCACTCAACCTGTGTGGGTGTCAGTTTGGCAGTTATGCAAAATCTGACTGTGTTGTGCAAAATGCGCATATGCAGTAACTGAAATGAAAACTTGTTGCTTTTTCTTTGTAGTCACAAGGATGAAAAGTTGAGTTAAAGACAATACTAAATTATTTCAAATGTGTGTTTCTCTTTTTTTCATGTTTATCTGCAGATTTGTTTCCTGGTGTCAGCTTTCCGTGGCCAAGTGTTTTCAGAGGACAGCTGTGCTACTCTGGCACTCTTCTCTCATTATTTCCATCTCAGTCAGTTCTTTTGGATGCTCATACAGGTAATGACAGGTTCACAGCGAACACTAGATACATGTGAGCAAAAAAAAAAAAAATAACACTTTTGATTTCTGCCAAGTTGGAAAAAAGTATCTTTCTGTAATCGTAAATGTTCTGTAACTGCATCTTGCATTTGTGTGAACACCATTCGGAAAAAGCGACTGTTATCACAACTGGAGATTGATGAGGTACAACACAAATGTTAGAGCAAGAGGGAGCCAGGACGTCAGGTCACCAGAGATTGGGTACCAAGTATGACTGAAGGAGGTGCAACAGCAGCTGACCTCGCTTGAAGAGGTATACCAGAGAGGCAGAAGGCAGGAGAATAAACCACTCCACTGAACCAAGGTATACGCTAGTTGGCAGGGGAACAATATGAGAACAGCCCCACCAAGGCTGGAGATGGAGTAATACTGGAAGAGCATATGGGAGCCGGACGCAACCCCTAAAGGCAATGTTCAGTGGCTAGTGGACCTAAGAGCAGACTACAGCAACCTGTGATTGTCCAGTAACCATCACAGTGGCAGACATCCAAGAAAGGGTCGCCAGTATGAAGAACTGGACAGCATCAGGACCTGACATGATTCATGCCTGGCTGACAGCATTCCATGAGTGTCTGGCAGCACAAATGAACCAGCTGCTAATCACGAAGAGACACCCAGAATAGCTAACCGAAGGCCGGACAGTCCTGATCCCCAAGGATCCCCAGAAGGGACCAGTCCCATCCAACTACTGACCAATAACCTGCCTTAGTACCACATGGAAGCTCCTGTCAGACATCATAGTGGCACATGGCTCAATATATAAACAGGGCACAAAAAGGAATTGGCAAGGAATACCAGATTGGCAAAACACCAGCTACTGTAGACAGAGCAGTCGCTTGAGATTGCAAGACCAGGAAAGAAAGCCTATTACTCAGTGCCCCACACATGGCTCCTGGAATGCCTAGAACTGTACAAGATCAACAAGACGTTTAGAGCCTTCATCAGGAACTCAATGGGGATGTGGCCAACAACACTAGAGGCCAACTTCAAGCCTATAGCACATGTCACCATCAAGTGTGGGATCTACTAGTGCTGCATAAGCCTGAACCCCCTCAGTGAGATCACTGACAAGATTGGCTACAGATACCCACTACGGAATAGAACAATCATCAGGCACCATGGATGACATCAAGCTGTATGCCAAGAGTGAACGAGACATCGATTCACTGATCCACACCACTAGGATCTATAGCAGTGACATGTGAATGTGAATGTCATTTGGACTGGAGTGTAGGCAGATGGTAACAAAGAGAGGGAAGGTAGTCAGAACTGAGGGGATCGCAGTACCAGAAGGCAACATTGCAGACACTAAGGACAGCTACAAGTACCTGGGAATCCCAAAGGCAAATGGGAACCACGAAGAGGTTGCTAAGAAAGCTGCAACCACCAAATACCTGCAGAGGGTAAGGCAAGTCCTGAGGAGTCCGCTGAATGGGAAAAACAAGAACCAGGAAATCAACACTTACTCCTTGCCAGTGATCAGATACCCCGCTGGGATAATAAGCTGGTCAAAGGAGGAGATAGAAGCCACTGACATCAAGACTAGGAAGCTCCTGACCATGCATGGAGGGTTTCACCCCAAGTCCAGCACCCTGAGACTTTACGCTAAGCGGAAGGAAGAAGGCCCAGGACTTGTGAGTGTCAGTACCACAGTCCAGGATGAGACAACAAACATCCATGAGTACATCAGGAAGATGGCCACAACAGACCACGTGCTTAGTGAATACCTCAGGCAGCAGAAACCCGAGAAAGAAGAGAAGACAGGAGAAGAACCATCATGGAAGGACAAGCCCCTGCACAGGATGTACCACCAGCAGATAGAAGAATAAGTGGCCAACATCCAGAAATCCTACCAGTGGCTGGACAAAGCTGGACTGAAAGACAGCACAGAGGCACTAATCGTCGCAGCACAGGAACAAGCTCAGAGCACAAGATCAAAAGAGGCTGGGGTCTACCACACCAAGCAAGACCCCAGATGCAGGCTGTCCAAAGATGCCCCTGAGACAATCCAGCACATAACAGCAGGGTGCAAGATGCTAGCAGGCAGGGCATACATGGAATGCCATAACCAAGTTGCCGGCATAGTATACAAAAATATCTGTACCATGAGTACCGCCTGGAAGTCCTGAGGTCAAAATGGGACGTGCAACCAATTGTGGTCGAGAATGACCGAGCTGAGGTCCTTTGGGACTTCCGTGCTGTCTGTTTAAATATGATTAATTAGTGTTGCTATTATTTTTTCAGTCTGTTTTGCTGCAATTGCAATTGGCTTCTGTAGAATCAGTGATTCTTTAAATATATCACCATTTTTCTAGAAGGACACCTTATATATCAACTATCTCCACCTTCCTCCTGCTTATTTTATCTCATAATTTGGCATTGCCAAGGTTCCTATTCTTTCTTTTTATTTCATACATGTGGCATTTGGTTTATGTGCAACAGGCAGTGAAATTTTATTGTTTTACCACATCTGCTAGGGGGTCATAAAGTTACCAGTACACTGCACTGGCATGCCCTTTGCCCAGGGTCACCTTATAACACCTTACCCCATCTGGGCCCTAAACAGCTCCTTCATAACATTTGGCTTCTATCTCTTATTCTTTTCTTTACGTTATATTGGTCAACACCAAAGCCACCCAGGATATTTAGGGACACGAAGACTGTAAAAATACATCTGTGCCAAAGCATAGAATGGTATTTGAAACCTACAGCATAAAATCTCACTTAAAGTAATTGTATTCCTGGATAGAGTTTATTGATGACTTATGACCTTCTGCAAGAGCAAAGGAATTCAGGGAGAGATTTCAGCAGCAGCTTTAGTGCTGCTGCTGCTGCAGTGATAAACCCTTTTCCTAAGTAATCCTCCTCCTCCTCCTAACGAGTCCTGAACTGCAGAGAAACAAAGGTATTTGTGTAATATAGGAACTCCTTGGATGTTTTTTTATTTATTTGGAATTTTTGAAATATAACCTGATTAAATGGATTGGACAGACATTAGACAATAATTTTATCTATATTATTTGTTTGTGCCATACATATGTATTTGATGTTTAATTCTTCCAAACAATCCTAGATTCACTTGATGACAATGCTCACTATAACGAGTGTGCTGAAGGCTCAGGCCCAGTTGTTGTGGTTTTTTGTTTTTTTAAGAAGGGAAATGTGATTTATCACCATCATGATTCACAATTTATGTTATTATCAGTCCAACTGAATTCACAGTAACAAAAATACCATCACATAAAGACACATGTTACCAATAGGAATGGTATCCCTAAATGAACTTCACCATCTACCCATCTTTTCCCACCTGTTGTCCTTCTCTTGCATAACATTTGCTTTGTTCTCATCAATCTTCAACCTTTTACAACATGTGACATGTGTACGTGAATATAACCAGTGTTTACATAGAGAACATAACATGTAATAATGTTATTGGTAAAGTATTATAAGATTAGCTCTGGAATAAGCTGACCACAGCAGGGTAATACTGGAACCATGCAGCGGCGTACGTGTTGGACGCAGTGGGCTTTTTCTCATATCTGATTGTTTACTATGACTTCTGGGAGATTTTAAGGGATAAAGTCTCAGGCCGAAGGCTTTCATGTGGCTTAAGCGGTGTTAGAATTTGGATGGCGAGATCTGGAGCTCAAATAAAATTGGTTGTGACGTGCAAGCTGGTTTTAGACACACATGGTAGTAGTTAGTAGGGTAACAGCTGACTGGATCTAGTGAAGGACACAAACAGTGATTCACCCTGAAAGGACTTCAAATAGGAGGATTAATGCAGCATGAAGAAAAAAACACTTAGGCTTTTGTTGTTTTATTTATATACTCACTCACAGAGATTTTTTTTTCATAACATTCCCTGTTTGTTAAGGTTCAATTCAAATACAGAGCCAAAATGTGTGATGGAGAAGGCAGGTATGTTACAAAAGTAAGGAAGTGGTATTCACTAAAAGCACCATTTCAAAACAGACAGGCAAACAAGGCCAGACAAAAGGAAGAAAGGAAGAAAAAGTAATACAAGGTAAAGGCCAAGACCATGGCATTGTTCTTTTAACACCCCTTCAGAAAAAAAAAAAAAATCTTGTTATTTCATAAATGTCAACTCTAACTGTGAAAGTAGCTGACAAGAAAAATATTGCTGCCACCTTGGCCTTCACTGATGCGGGGAACTGAGACCCTTCCATCCTCACCAACATCTCTGTATTGACCCCAGTGATGTCTCACCACTCTAGTTTCCCTCATATCAGGTAGCTGCTTTCAGATAAGTGGCTGATATGAGTGGGCGGCAGCAGCCCGTCTCAGGGCATGACAAAGACCTGAATCAATAACAGCAGTGTGAGTGTGTGTAATTGAGAGTAGTGAGAACGGGCATGTCCAAAACCTGGTCAGGGGAATATGCACTGGCCTAAAGCCAGAAAACACACAATAATGTAGTCACTGTCCAGAGCAGCTAAGTGTTGAATGCAGAGGTTTGCAGTTAACCTCAGCTTACTGAAAATCTGCACATTATTAAATAAATGTACAAAGTCTTAAAGGCATCAAGATTAAGATTTCTGAGATTTTTCCTGAGCCTAGCTAGTGAAGCTGACAGCCAGCCAGGGTGACACATTTCTAGCTTACTAAATAATATCTTTTCGTGATAATGCCTATCCTGTTTCCTCACAATTAGTCATAGAGATTGGGACTTCTAATACAACACCAATGTTCACGTTACTTATTTCAATCAATTTACAACTGGTATTTACCTTCAGTGGTAACCAGTGGTTTTGGCTTTATTTGTACTGCTGAAACTAAATATAGCTCATATCTCAAAACTTGGTCAAGTAGTCCTAACATGATCTGCGCAGTCAAACATAACTGGAAGTAAATATTTAAAATATACTGCATATTTTCTGCAGTGTGATTGAGCCAACCTATTATTGTGGCTCCATGAGTGATATAGCCACTGCAAAACAACAGCTCAACACAAAGTTTCCCATAATCCCTTTACTGTACCACAATGACTGCAGTTTTCTCACAGCCAGTGAATAACACTTCTTGAATCTGACTGACATCACTGTATTGTCTCAGGGGAGTCAAGCTGTTACACAACGGGAACCCTACAGTCTTGTATGCTGCATCTGTGTCTGTGGGTTTGTGTTCATGTTTGTGTGGTTGTGAAGCAAGGTTTTTTTGGGTCAGTGGTTATACAATATTGTTATGGTAGAGGTTGAGCAGAGTAATCATAGGGAGAGGTCAACATCATTTGACCTTGTGTCATTACAACTGTTGACCTGTTGCATAAACTTTAATACCATTTCCTTTTTTCATGTTCAAATGTAATACTTTATAGACTTTCGTTTTTTGTATGTTAGATGGCATAAAACCTTGTAAAACAGTTTGTAACGCATATACGACCGAAAATGTGAAAGAGAAATGAAGTGTTAGTGTGCTTAACACGAGGATAAGACATTGTCTGCTTGCTGTCAACAGGTGTTCACATAAGCCGGTTATACAACAGTGGATGGCTTAGTAAACCAGATAGATGAGACTATGAAAGCCTTCTAGATAGCTAAGCAAATATAGATATTTTTGGGTGTGATATGCGGGTGGATATACATGTATGTTTTTGTATTTTACTGACTATAAAGACCAAATGTGCACACAACCAAGGAAGTTTTAAAAATCCTCAAAAGGGAAGATGTCTAGCCTTTTCGCCCCCTTTTATTTATTGTGCTGCAATAGGTTTAAGATACATTTTTATAGTCCATAAAGGTTGTTTGTTTTGGCAAGTTACTTTTTTCATTTTCATATCCCTGTGTATAAGTTGTTTTCTCAAACTGTTTTCTCAGGCGGTGAACTTCTGGCAAGTGCTCGTGATGAATGACGAGCACACAGAACGCCGATACCTGCTGTACTTCCTCCTGGGGTGGGGACTTCCTGCTTTGGTCATCATCGTCCTGGTCATCGTGTTACTTGGCGGCTTTGGATGGACCATACATGCTGTATACGGACTGGTGCAAGGAGATGTGTAAGTTAGCAACACATGTGGTCTTTTTGAACTGATGGCATTTATCCAATGAATCGTAAGTACACTTAGGAGAGTATTTTTTAAACTGGTATGAGTCATTTACAGTGATTTCAGTTTCTTTTTTAAGCTTAGGGAAATTCCACTTCAGACTAGGTAGAGCAAACAGAGCCAGTGAGCCTGGCCAATCAAATGACTGAATAAATGAATGTCTGATGTTTGTTTGCATGCCTCTCCCCACACTGAAAAACTTGAGTCTTTACCTCGGAGGTGGACTCTTTGAGATATCAGGCTATACAGAGCCTTATATAGCTATTTCCCTTAAATTACCCAAAGCACAGAAACAATAGAAGAAATCACTGTGTAAAAAAAAAAAAAACCACGTACAAAGGTCCCATCGCAGGTGAGTTAATCTTTTAGTGTGTGCCTGTGTCTTTATGTGCATCCATCTTCCATGTCTTTCATTTATGAACAAATGTTCAAAAATAGTCAAAGAAGTATGAAGCTGAAACTCCTAAACCACATCTATAATAAGTCAATGGTCTAAGGTGTGGCTGTTATCCTTGGGATCAAGTATGTATGGGTGTTTCCTGTGGATGGGAGTATGAAACAGTGAGCGCATACATGAGAGATTTAAGGACATAGAGGAGTATTCAGTTTCCCAGGAGCACACCTTCCTCTTTGAGGAAATGAGGCAGCTTTTCACTCCTTTTCCTTCTCTCGCTCTGTTTCTCTCCTTCACTCTCTCCTCTTCAGTGTTAACAGCTAGTCTCTTGTTTTCTCACCACTCTACTTGTTTCAGTTTCGCCTTGCTTGCATACAAAAGTGTTAAGCTCACACCTTGTGTCAATAGGCTTTGTATCTTTTAGACTGCATTCTTATATTAATTGTAAGTTCTTGTTTGAGACCGATTACACTCATGAATATTTTGATCCTTTTATAGTCTCAAGTTTCAGTTTCCAAACTTGGGGTCTTGTGATCACATGATTTAAGTAAAAATGTTATCATAGAGTGGTAACATGCAATCTTACTGTGGTATACATTCAAAAGAAAATCCCAGCAGCATTTGGATGAAAACCCTCCATAAAAGGCATGATTCATTTGATTTCTTTTCCCTCAAGCCAAGAAGTGGGTGAGTTAGACCTCTGGGCAACGTTTTCTTCATTCAGTTCAGGAATCCCTGGGCTTTCCCATTCTTGTGAGACTTTCACTATAGTCAGAGGTCATCCCCCTAACAAGGCCCCAACAGTACAGCTGTCCATTTTCCACTGTATTTAGACTAGGGGCCTGGCTGTCTTTTTGTGACAGGGTAATCCAGCGCTTTATTTGGCATAGCTCATCTTATGTTGTGACTAACATAGATCCAATTATTTTTCTGTAATCACTCAAACATGCGGAAGTCCTATCTGATTTGATGCTCCCACCAAACCAGAGCGTGAACATGTTTTGTGAAAAGGTCCAAGTCACATGAGTGTTTTCCTAGTTGTTTGGCAACAAATATCGAGCATGTTGATTTTCCCAGAGGAAAATCGCAGTTTTCTTTAATAAAGGTAAACATGCCTGAAAGATGCTGAGAAGGTAGTTCAAGAGGTTCACCGGGAAACAACACAGAGATAATACTGTATAATACTGACAGTACCAACTTCTTATCAACATTTTATAATCATGTGAGTTGGACCCTGACTGTTTTGAGATAGGTTGCCTCCCACCAGATAACCCATGCAGTCACCTATGAGCTGCTTCTTTTGACTAAGAAGCAGCTCATAGGTGGAGAATGTTGCATGTTTAACCTCTGGGGAACCTGCTTGTTGCTGCAACTACTTGCAGTTGTTTGCAGAATGTAAAAAAAAACTCATTAGTCATCAGACAACTACTGATTTTTTCCTAGTCACAGGGTGGTTTATCAGAAGTTTACCTCCTGTAAGTGTGTCTTTCATCTTATTTTTCTTATCTGCTAGGTGCTTTATCCCAAACATCTATGTAGCTCTGTGCACGGCAGTGCTGGTGCCTCTCATCTGTCTTGTTGCTGTGGTGGTTGTATTCATCCACGTCTACCAAGTTACTCAGCAGTGGAAGGCCTACGATGACATTTACCGTGGACGGACTAACAGCACAGGTAACAACCAAATATGTGACTACACACACAAACACATATTAATGTCTGCATAAGCAGAGATTTGATTATTTTACCACTTTCTTGTACCAGGAAGAGATAATGAGAGTTACATGTGCATTTACACTCAGTCACACCCAATTTCTTTCTGTCGTGGACATGTACAAACACCACTAGGATGTCCCTCTGGAACGAAACTACAAATGACATACCTTTATTTTGGGCAGAAATTTTCCTCCCCATTTTCCAGTTTGCTGTCTCTCCCTGCTGTTGTCTCTGTCTTCTGGAGACAAAAACAGATTTAGGGTTTTTGCAGAAACTGCAAACTTACAGTTATCTAACACACACAAAAAAACCTTCAGTACAATGTAGTAATACACGTGCAAACTTGTACATTTCCAACTTGTACATTATTCAGAATTCTTGTTTGCACGCTAATATCCATCATAGATTTATGACCCGCATGAATCAGCACTATTTATATAGTGCAGTTTGTCCCTTTGGCCACACATGAAGATCCAGCCAAACCACTTTAGTTGCTGATCATCAGGGCTGCAATCAGTGGCCATCAGTGGGAATCAGCAGGCTTTAGCTTGTTTTACTCAGTCAAGGCCCTCCAGTGACAAAGCCAATCCTGAATTAGTGCCAGTTCTTTTGCTGGCAAGCAGTTTGCCCTGTACACTGTGCAGGAGTGTTGAGGCAGTGTAGCTGCGTTACTGAGTTGCAGGTATGTGTGCATTATTCAGAAAGGAACAGTACTTTCTCATTCACAAACCAGACTGAGGCAAAAGGCCAGCCTGTAGGATTTTTACTTCACATGAGCAGTTTTTTGTGAGGAAAGCGAAAGAAAATAGCTTAAATCAGAAAAAAGTAATGTTTAAAATAAGAAAAAACAGAAATATGATACTGTAATGTGTGATGATTTACAATAGCCCAAACTTTTGACCTGTACTCTATATGCATACATACATGCAGACATACACAGTTGTGCACATCTATATGCACATAAAAGCATAACATGCACACAAACACACTTTAGTGCACATTGTATACTCCAGTGTTTGCAGTGTACTCCACTGTTGTCAGTGTCTCAATATGTCTAAAGTCCAAAGAAGAATAAAACAATTGTGGGAGAATAAATTTATTGCTGTAAACACAGGTTATCATTCTCCTCATTTCCTTGAATTACTTAAAGCTTGTATGAGTTGACTTAAATCAACAGGAACTGAATTCTGCAGTATTCAGCAGCATGACAAACCCTTAATGATAATTTTTTTTAAATTATTCCTATTATTTGTCCAGGCTCTGTGTGTGCTTTTGCAGTAATCCAAATGATAACTATTCATATTAAGCACTTAGAGTGAATTCAACCTTGACTTTCTCAACCAGCTGAAATTTGTGCTGGAATGCAAATACGATTTTGACAGTGAACGCCATGTGCATGTTTTCAAATTCCTTAGTGAAGCAACAACTGATGAGATAAGCTAACAGCTAATCTGTGTCTGTCTGTGTGTTTGTGTGTGCGTGCGTGCCTGCGCGCATGCATGCAAGATTATGAGAACCGCACATGTAAAATTCACAGGACTTTGTGAAATATAGCAGAACTTCTGACGTCAGTGAAATCAAGGAAGTGCGTCGGTGTGCTTTCTTTTATGTTCCTCCCAACTCACATATATGTTTCTGTACCTTTGAGGAAGTCTGGAGTTCTGCCAATGCAGGGCAGCAAAAAATAATAAACGAACAAAAGGTACAACAGTGCATATCAGAAGCACAACAGTTAACCCTTATCTTGTGTTTGAAAGACTTTATGTTCTTGTGTTGCGCAAGTGACCAGACTTTAAGTTGAATGAATAATTGTTCCAGTTTTATGGCACTTAATGTTCCCTGGCTCCACTTTAAGCATTGGTTGGTCAGCAGTGTGGAAACACACAAATAAATGATGGATAATGTTGAATTACTTAGTATTGTTTTATTTACTTTGTGTGTTTGAGTCTGTGTTGCTGCTTTATTTGTATGCCAGACACATGCTTATATTTGTCATATCTTCATTAGTAATGGCCTTGAGATGCATGTGCTTATTTAGATATTGTACTTTAACAGCTGATTGTTTTTATCATCTTGTTTTTAGTATTGTTTTTTTCCTTTGGTCATTACTCCTAGCTGTAACTAGATGCACTCAACACATGCTTACTCCTGCTTGTTGTTATTACAGCTGGTGACTTCTCTGTGACCTTAATGTCAGCACGATCTCGAGTTTCTTTCTGGTTGTTTTCCTTCTGTACATGCTCACTTCTCAGTTTGTCTTCTCACACCAAGAGCACTGCTCTGGTCAAATATGAACTTGAGCCTGTCTGCTTGCCTGTGGAGAAAAGCTGCATGTGTTTGTTGTACAGAAAGAAAGACAGCTGTGACATCATTGAGCTTCTCTGAAACACAAAGCTTTTGCAAAGGATTGCATATCAATTCATGTCTGCTTATACATAATATGAACACACACACACACACACACACACATGCACAGTCACACAGTCTCTTTGCTTCTACTTAGTGGTACAAAGCCAAACAGTCAGTCAGCATTTTGCAGTTTGTCTCAACTCAGCTCTGGGAACCTGTTCTTACTGTGGGAGCTCTGCCCTGTCCACAGACAGGAATGTGCTTACATGGTTGGAAAAAGTCTAACCAGGGAGGGAGGAGATGGAGACAGACGTGTAAGACACACTAAAGCCAGAGAGAGAGAGAGAGAGAGAGAGAAAGAAAGAAAGAAATTGGAAAGATAGACGATAGAAGTGGATAGATGGAAGACAGAAAAAGTTGTCATTAAACTTACACGTGTTTGTAGACAGCTTTTTCACATAAGGCAAACCGAGATGAAGTGTGAAATAATAATGCATCGAGGCCATGACCAAAGCCAAGAGTGAAGAAAGCACTAAAAAAGTATGATAGGGCTAAAAAAAAAAAAAAATACTGTCTGATAAGGAGCAGAACTTAGAGCAGGGTGGAAATGACAGTGTGGTGGATGTGGCACCTAAGTGAGGGGTTTTTGTGCAAACCTGGGCCCGTGTCCTGTGTTTCCATCCTACTTGTGAAGTGAACTGTACACATAACACCTTTCATGCAGACTGTAAGTAGAGTGCAATTTTGAATCCGATGTTCCCTTTAAACACAAAGATCCTCGTAAAAACTGCTTTTACACCTCATGTAGCCGTAACATTTATTATGTTTATCTTCTGTGACCCTGCACTTTTCACTCCAAGACACACACAGACACACACATATACAGAGCGTCACAGGTATCGTGAGCCTAATGACAATGTCTTTCACATTCTTTAGTATTGAAAATGCAATGAGGAGTTAGTTACTAATCTAATGTTAGTGAGTTACTAGTCTAATGTTTGATAACAGATCCGTGCTGTAATCAAAACCAGTTTCTTTCATCTCCAGCTACTTGCAAAAGTGAAGCCATTCCTCTGTTTCAGAGACAGAGCTGTCCATGCCTTCATTCTGTCTCGCCTCAACTTTTGTAATAGTCTTTTACTCAGGTCTGTCATCAGTTAGCTGACCGCAGCATGGTTACTAACTGGCAGACACAAGCGAGACCACATATCTCCCATGCTAGAATCCTTACACTGGCTGCCAGTCAGTTTTCAAATTGATTTTAAGATTTCATTATTCGTTTTTAAGGCATTGCACAGGTTAGCACCCTCGTACCTTTCTGATCTTTTGAACTGGTACGCTCCTGCAAGATCATTGAGGTCTGCGGATCAAATGCTCCTAGCTGTCCCAAGGTCCAGATTAAAGCACAGAGGAGATCAGGCCTTTCTGTGACTGCTCCTAAACTGTGGAACAAAGTGTCCCTTCACATCAGGACCTCCCCAACATTAGACACTTTCAAAACCTGTTTGAAAACTCACTTTTATTCTTTGGCTTTTAAATCAGAATGAGTTTGTACTACTTTACTGAATAACCCTACGCTTTATGTGTTATAACCGCATATAAGCAAAAAATCTGTATAGATCTGTATATCTGTTAATTGGTATTGGTTGTCAACAGCAAGGAGCTGATGACTTGAGTACAGGCTTAAGTTTCTCAGTACTCAATTGTCACACCCTGCTTTAATGCCTCCTTATCCCTGATATTATTTCAATACATTTGTCTTAGCATAGTAGCTAAGTATTAATAGGAGTCAGGCTAGTATTTGTCTGAACAAAGCAAATCTAACTCAAAACTATGGTGTAATACTCTTAATTTCATGGTGGTAGCACTCCTAGTATTTTTATTTGAGATCCCACATTTGCAACATACTTAACAGCCAGGTTGGGTGTGGTGCTGGTAATATGGATATGTTTTGAATATTCTTTTGACAGCATCCAAATTTGACTAGTGCATTGCACCTGTGTTGGTGAGCAGGCTAACAGATATCCTCCTATTTTTGTACAGCAAGAACAAGCAGGTTAAGAAAATTATTTGTGCAAGTAATAATGGAGTCCACTCTCTTTTTTAAAATTTCCTCTGCTATGTAAGAACCCGAAGATGTACTTACTTAATTAACTTAAGTGTGTCTCTACTTCACAGTGTTTTTTTCTCTTGAATTGCCACATGCTGAAATGTGAGGTGACAGGATGTATTCCTCTTAGTGGGCAGCAGGTTGACTAGCTGCTATAGTTTAAAAGCAGCAAACATTAAGATGACCTTTAAAAATATGTCCGTTGTACTTTTTAGTCTTATTGGTGAGATCAGTACAGTTTGTGATGATGTGCAGTTGTTGCAGGGTCTGTCAAAGTGGGACTCTCAGAACTTGGGGGTTGTTTTTTGTTCGGTTCGGCTTAAAATAAATGATCAGAAGCCATAGTTCCCTCTTTGGTGAATGTATGATGTTCCACCTCCCTATGAGGAAGAGCATTCATATGTTTCTCCATTTTGACAATCGTCTCCATTTTGCACCCTTAAAATATGAAGTATATCTGATGTGCCTGAAGATGTTAAAACACCAGCTGCCTGCACTGTTTGCACAAACAAAAGAATTGTGCACACTGTCTCTTAGATCATTTTCAGCCCTTCTAAGGCACCTAAATGCATTAGTGGCATCACAAATGCTCAATGGATGAAGCCCTGAGTGGAGAGTACAGCTCTGATAGCATGTGTGCGTGCGTGCTTATTGGCATACACAAGTATGAGTTGTGGCTTTTACCCTCCCTTATATGTCTCCTCGCTGTTGCTTGAGTCTCTAATCTGAGTCCACGTAAATCCACATGCAAACCACAGGGAGTCCAAGAACTGTTGGAGCAGAAACGCTGCATCGGTTTTGTATTAGAGTTGTAAAATGTGGTTCATTAGGCAGCTCCTGAATTATATCCCCTTCCCCTCCTCTTACCAGACCTCACTTCGGGAGAATAAGTATTACACTACAACATATATATTCTCATATCACCAAGAAATTAGAAGATCTAAATACAAATGATAACACACCAACAGCTATCTTAATTTTCCATCAACTACTATGTAATGTACAGTAGATGTAGTTATTTTCCAATATTCTGCATTTTAACATAATGTTCAAATTAATATGTGCATGAATGTCATATAGATAAAATATTATCTAGAATCTCAGTTCAGCTTTAATGTATAATTTATTTTATTGCCTTATATATATTTGAAAAACAGTGCTGATATTGTTTTCAATTCTTTTCCTGTTGTTATCTTGTGCTCCAGAGGTGCCGCTGGTCCTCTACCTGTTCCTGCTCATCTCCCTAGTTTGGTTGTGGGCAGGACTCCATATGGGCTACAGGTACCTGTGGATGCTCATCCTCTACGTCATCTTTAACTGCCTGCTGGTGAGATCATTTACTTTTCTGTTTGTTTGTTTGTTTCCTGTGTGTGCATGTTTTCTTCTTCTTGTAATTGGAGTACAGTTATAAAGCTTAAAATAATTTAAAGCACTTTTTTTAATATCTTCAAGCTTGATGTGTGTACTCTTTCTCCAGGTTTCACTTGATTTTTCTTATGAAAGCTATTATTTTCACCTATCTAATCTCTAATCTCATTTACTCTCTGAGCTAAATCTTGCTGTAGCTGAAAATTTGAGGATGCAGCAGAGTGCAATAAGAGTATATGGATGTCAATATTTGAATAAATGTGCATAGATTTATTTAGTGTATTGCTGTTGTTTTTAATTTTGATGGTTGCA
>VVHJ01063609.1:0-10938 GCA_015107715.1 Tylochromis polylepis | reverse complement strand
TAGCTGCAGTCAAGGCAAGCTGCTCTGGAAGATAAAGGAAGATGCAAAAGTTCTGGAAGTCAGTGGATAAGGGGAATGAACACTGTAATGGCTTAACATCAGCAGCCATAGACTGACATAATAAACCTTATACCGCTCACATTTCTGGGCTGACCACATGTTGCATGCATGTCTGTGCGCACTGACCACGGGCTTTGCGCTCAGGTTTTAGTGCCTTGCTGTGACTGCCAGCCTCAGTGTGTCTTCCCTTTTGTTTGTTTTCTGTTGTCCGTGTACCACCAGCGCACGGCTGTAAACTCATTTTACATGCCATGCTCCTCTCATTAGTCCTCGTGTTAAATACTGGTGAGGAATGCAGTTGAACAGCTCAGTGGAAAAAGCAATATAATTTAACAAGATGCTAATCACCAAATTGTTGCGGGGTTTAGTCACTGTGTAGCTGCACGCGGTGACGTCTTTGGGAGCTCAGGTACGGAGAGGGTGGGCTCGCTATTTACTTCATCCTCTGGTTTGTCTCAGGCTTCCGGCTTTAACAGTTGGGTGGATGTGATGAGTAGAGAATATGTGAATATTTGATCTGCTGGGATTTTCCCGCATCACCATCTCTAGGGTTTACAGAGAATGGTCTGAAAAAGAGAAAATATCCAGTGATCGGATTGCTTATAGAAAAGGCTGATAGAAACACAGAAAGACAGCACAAAATCAAAGTGTCACTTTTTACAACCAAGGTATGCAGAAGAGCGTCTCTGAATGTGCAAGAAGATGGGGTACAGCAGCAGAAGACCACAACAGGTGCCACTCCTGTCAGCTAAGAACAGAAAACTGAGGCAACAATTTGCATGGGCTCACCAAAACTGGACAACAGAAGACGGGAAAAGTGTTGCTGGTGTGATGAATCTCAATTTCTGCTTGCAATACTGCGAGAGTCAGAATTTTGTGTAACCAACATGAAAGCGTGGCTCCATCCTGCCTTGTATCAGCGGCTCAGGCTGGTGGTGTAATGGGGTGGTGATGTTTTATTGCCTCGCGTCTTTTATATTTTTTTATTGTTGATTTCTATGTTCAAAACCTTTTCTTTTTTTTTAAATGTCACCTATTTTGAGGATATGAGCATTTTGGATGTCGTCACTGTGGCCTTTCGAAATCAGATGTTGCGAGCTTGACTTTGACACTGAGGAAAACCGCTGAAACAACAGTAGCTTGTCACTTACAAGATAAGCATATTCTGAATTTTCTTTCTTCTGGCTACTACCATAATTTAGAGAATGAACGTTGGTCTTTTGCAATAAGACATGAAGCTGACCCTTGAGATCGTTAAACTCGTCACTGAAGCGTTTACTGGATCACACATCAAGGAGCCGAGGAGTCATTTACTCATAGACTCTCATGCAGCAATCTGTTTGTTTTGCAACATTTAAAGTACTTCCTCACTGGCTTCACATTTCAGACCTGTTTTGTTTGTTTTTACATACAGCTGATTGTCAATAGTGGTATTTTTCACTATTCCACATGAAAGTTTTTAATACATTTCCTTTTCATGCTTTGCCTGTGAGTTCTTGGACACTGTTGACCTAAAGAATGGTGATTAGTTTTTGATCTTTAAGCTGAGCCTTACACACTTGTTCTTAACTTTTAACCTTTCACCAAAAGAACCCAGTCTGGATGTGCTTAAACCCAGAGATCACTGTAAATATGTTTTCACTAAGACACTGGAACATCTGCAGTCGTACCTTTATTTTAACAAGTGCTCAGAAGGGCATATGCTTATCCTTTTCCTCAGTTAATCCTTCTGTTTTCACATCTGAAGCTGAATCTTAGTCATGTGTCTCCAAACCAGGAAGTTGTCGCTTGTGCTGGTGTGATGAAGATCACCATCAATCTGCTAATATCCAGATCCAGAGGTGCAGGTATCCTCTGCTTATTTGCTTAAATGGATTTGTGAATTCTTTTTGGAAAAAAAAAAAAAATCTGTGGGTTTGTGACAAGCACCTGTTCAGGATTCATTTCAGAGATGATTCTTAACTAAAGCACAGTGTTGGTTTGTTTCCATCATTTCCCACAGGAAACAGGAAACAAATGATGAAATTACTTTTTAAGCTTTGGATTTAATTTCTTGTGATTAGAACAACCTTGAGGTAAATGTGGGTGTTTCACATTGATAGTATATTGTATTATTAATAATATTGGTACCTTTACCTTGTTTAGCATTCTTACTGTGATGGAGCAACTGTGAACACATTAATTTCCTCTGGGGTTAATAAAGAATTTCTGATTCCGATTTGATCCAGTTGCTTGACTGAAACAATAATTCAGGCTGAGAATCTGACTCTGTCTTAGGCCGCTCTGTTCACACAAATGACCCTACTGCTAATTTTCTGTGGTTAACCTTATGTTTTAGTAAGGGCTGCCATTATGTCAGGTTTTCACCAGGCAATCGTGGCCAAAAAGAAACCAGTTGCTTTCTGTATAAATATGTGAAATATTTTAAAAATTCAAGGAAAACATAAATTATTAAGTAACAGAAAGTTCGTTAGTTCCTGTCTTTACTATAGATTTTTTATCTCATCCACCTAGATAAGATAAAAATTGAGTTTGAGGCGTGGATGAGATTGGCCGGTGTCCCGACCCTGACCGAGCTGGAGTTGAGAGATTTGTCCCAGGCCTCACCTCCTTATGCTGGACATCTTAACTGTGTGCTTACTGTCTGTGCCTTCTGGACCATTTTTAAAGGATTATTACTGGAATTATGGCTTGTTGTGTGGTATAGATATCCCAAAAGTTTCTTTTACAGGTTTTGTGAGTCTCTTCCACTAATTAGTAGATATGCGTGTCTATCCTGCATGGAGCTGATAACGTCACACTCCACTCTACAAATATGGTGACATCTCGGCTCAAAAACAAAAGCAGTGTGCATCAATTTTTTATATTGTGCGTGAATTTTAAGCATTTTACATGTTTAATTTTAATTTTACATGTTTAATTTTGCGTTATTGTGAAACATACCTAAAAACCATTCAGAAATTATCAGCAGTTGTCTTTTGCAACATGACATTTTTTATTAGTCTGCTTGAAAAGTGAAGCTTGAATTTTTTTCATATCTTAATTACCCAATGTTTAGACATTTTTTTAATCCGTGTGTGCCAAGTTACAGATCCTGATTCACAGTTATGGTAAGAAAGACCAGTGAAAATTTCAGTCTTTTATATTTAATTCAAACACTGCCACAGGTCTCATTCAAAAAAATCACCTGAAAGGGGGTCGAAGGACCTTTTTTCGAAAAAATATGTCTTGAAATGTATTTGGTATATGAAGCTAGAATTTCATAGTGATCATTATATATGTTTAAACTTTGTACCATAAAATTTTATGCAAATCTGTGATGGTCGAGCTGAAAATGTTAGAAAAATTGACTCATTTGTCGACGGAATGACCCGTATGAACTGTTGACATACTGTGTTTCTTTAGACATGCCAGGGATTAAAGATTATTAAACTTCTTTACATTGAAATAAAGGGGAATAATTTGGAGGTGGGAGGTTATTTTTTTAGCATTTTACGCAATAGTTTTGTCCCACTCACCTGCCAAAATGACCCTCGGGCCACCGGGATAAGTCCCAGTGCTTCCTACAGAGGCTCTGCCACGGATCTGACCCTCAATATAATGCCCTCTGTCCCCAGTGCCCATTGTGACTTTTGAAAATTTCTTTTTCCCACAAAAACTGGCGTCATCCACCCAACCTGCCTGTCTGAAGACTCAGGGAAGGGTCACAGTGTTTTCCTGTAATTTTCCCAAGATACCTGTCTTCTTAAAAAAAAAAAAAAGTCCTCTGTTTCCACGTCTGGGACGTCCGAGGCGTTTCAACCACAGAGCTGAAGTTACGAGTGAGCAGAGCTGGAGGAGGAAGAGGAGTCAAAGGGCGGACGTCCCGGCTTATCCTTAAGGGACTTTTTAAGGAAACGACATCGACATCATGACGAACGTTAAGGGTGGCTCGACCTCGAGCATCGTTGACGGGTGTCACTCACATGGTTGCAGAGAGGCTGCTGACAAATGCCTGTCCATTTCCTGTGCTGGAGAGGAAGCTGACAAAAGAAACCCAAAATGCCCTGTTTTTCAGTGTGGGGCTGAAAAAAAAAATGAAAATTGGGCCTCACCTTTACTCCACTGTGGGAACTATAACTTTGTCCTGTCTCACACACGTACAACAAAGAAAACCCCCCAAAAAACAACAATGCCCGTCTTTGTTTGGACTCCTATCGTTGCGTGCCTCTAAAGCGCGTGGCCTTTTATTGAACGCAGGGCGAGAGTTTTTAGCTCAACGTGAGGATGTTATGATTACAAATTAGCATCAGTACTAATAAGATTTCATGCTTTAAAAAAGAGGGAATTTAAAAAAGAACAAATATTTTATTTATTTATTTATTTATTTGCTTGTTAAGCGCAGCCCTTAACAAGCTCCGAGGCTGACAGTAAAAACAGCGATGAAGTGAAATGAAGTGTGTGTTACTGCTTGAATGGCTGTGGCGAGAGACTTTCCCGGCCTGGGCTGTTGTCGTCTCGTGTTTGTTTGTTTGTCTGTTTGTCTTCTGCATTCATGCTTTCAAAGAGTGTGTGTGGGTTTCCAAGCATGCATGTCAGCGTTTATGTGCCTTATTGCACATGTTGGTGTATTAAGTTTTAGCCCGCACGTCTTTTGTTTTTCTTTTTTCTCTTTTTCTTTTTTTTTGCACTGCTAAGTATATTTGTGTGCCCATTGTTTGTGTGTGTGTTTGCAACGGTTTCTGGTGGTCACAGTTGCACAATATCCCTCTGTGTTGTTGCAAACAACAATAGATAGTAAAGTTAGTTTCGTACTGTGATGATTGCTCTATAAATCTAAGTGCACACAGAGCGTGTTTTAGTGCAGCTCATTGTTCTTTGTCTCGTGTGAGAGCCGTGCTGGTTGGTCACCGGGCTCTTCGTCGTCAGCTTCATCATCTCTTACGCCCTCATCTGCGGTTTTAAAAAAGTAACACACACACACACTAAGCTGTGCTGTTTGGCAAAGCAGAGTTAATGCTGGTGACACTTCTGAGGAAATATCGATTTGTCATAAAGAGCTCGCAGCCAGAGTTCGGACCTCCTCCTGGTCTGGTTCAGAAGAGAGTCCAGGTCAGGACCGACATTTTAATAATGTTGTTTAATCCAACACAATAAATTACGAAATAAAACAAAATTTCTGCTTCTTCCAGCAGTTTTTCCCCTTGTAATGAAAACCAATCCTGTTAATAAACTACTGGTAGATCCATAGTTCTGGATGTCTTCAAAAAGGCCACAGTGTGTGTTCATTAGGAACAAAGGCTTTGAGTTCTTACTTGACCCTCAGATGTCATGGTACATTCCTCTTTGACAAAAGCGTGACCCCCACAAAGCAAACTGCGGTAAAACACAGTTTTATAGATTTTTTTTTTTTAATTACATTTTATTGTATAGTATTTTTGTAGTTGAGTTTAGTTTTCAGTTGGTTTCCACAGCAGAGCCGCTCGTTTCAGTTTAGTTTTTTATTGTTTGCAAAATTTTTACGTTCACTTCAGTTTTTATTTGTTTCGCTGTTAAATTCAATCTTTTTAACACTTTTGAAGTATTTTTCGAGTTGCCAGCCATCACCGGCACTTTTGATGATATTCGTGAATCTTTCAAGACTCCTAAAATGTTGCGTGTTATGAATACAGATGAAATGAAATGGTGGATAGATCAAAAAATAGATAGGTGGACAGAGCTTCTTTCATACACAAAAACTATTCTATTCTATATTCACTTATTTATTTTTTCCAGAACTTGAATGTTACTCATTATTTGAAAAATACTTTTGTCAAAAACAGATCATTTGAGCATTAAACTAATTTTGTTTTCCTCTTTTGCTTGATGTAACTTAGATTGTTTAGCAAAATTAATAAATTAAGTCAACTGTAAGCACAGAAAAGGCCTCTAACTTTTAGGTACAACTATAAAATAACTGTACTAACTGTTTAACACGTCAGTTCGACAATAACTAAAGTGATGTAACCTTGAAGCTCTTCAGGAGCTGCTCAATATTCTCACACAATAACATGAAAAATATTTCCAACCTGGTTTGCTATATGAGCTTTTTAACCAGCTTCCTTTCCACCATGTAATCACATCAGTAATTGCCCTTCCTGCATCTCGGAGTGCAGATAAAGTGCAACTAGCGGAGCTCGGTGGACTCATTTGTTTACATTTGGGCTGCACATCACCATCTGCTAGCATCTTTTCTTTCATAGCCTGACTGTGCTCTGCAGTGTTTCCACGTCAAGCCACCTTGAGCGAGAAAAAGTCTTCTTGTGTATTTTGCAAAGGTTCTATATTGGTTTCATACGCTTGACACGATCTCCTTTTTTATGATTCCTTGTATTTCGGTGTGTTATAAATTCAGGTTTTCTGTGTACTTCTCATGGATTCATGTGCTTTCCGCTGTCGGTCAGATTATATTTATTATATTAACCGCATCCAACAATGCAGGCGCCTCTTTAGACTTAACTTGACGATGGAGTGGCCTGATGGCAGTGTAAGAACTCCTGAGGGTTTCTTTTGATTGTATATCATAGTCGTCACATTTTTTGTATAACAGATACTGTATGTGACATATTGTAGTTAACTGGGTGAGTAGGTTTCACATCTGTCCAACCAATTGTATGTATTATATTTTTTTTACAGTAGCATTTCTTTATAGCAGAAAGACTGATGGGTCATTAAATCAGAAATCAACACGGGCCGTCTTTGATTTGCATAAAATTTAATCTACTATTATTTTTGTTTTTGTGGTACAGCTTGAAATATTTGCTTAATCCAGCATAAAATTTATTAAGAAAAAGCTATTTTCATTTTTTTTATGACTAAGAATTTCATGTTAAAAAGTCATGTCGCTGATTAGATGAGCCAGTACGTGTGTTGTACGCAGTTAGCAACTTTTCTCCACTCCCAGTCAGACTTGAAACTATAAAGTTCCTATAAAAATCATGGATTTTGAATATCATAGAGTTCACACTTTTATGTTGACAGTTTTGCCATCCTGTCAAGGGCCACTTTGGCTGTAGCAGAAGGCTAGACTCAAAAGGAGACTCGAGTGAGTCAGCTTGACTAAGTTGAAAAGCTTCACCTACAATAAGAGTTATAAATGGCAAACAGTCACTAGAGTACTTTCTTTCTGACATCACACACTTCCCTGTACAGACGCTGACCGACCCTGCACCCACTATTCCCCTCCCAATTTTTAACCCCTTCCAGACCTTTTAGTGTCACGACCTTTTCTCAGTAGTGGTGCGTGCCAGCCTCCATGAACCACCGAGACGTGTTCACCCTGTCTGCGCAGATGTTTAGATGTTTTAGAACAAATATCCAGCAGGCCTGCTCAGCGTATCCTGTGTGTTTAAATTCTTGGATCTCTAACTCTCTGAGAGGTTTCAGTCTCAGGGAGGAGATGATCCCCAGCTTAATACTTTTATCCCATTATAATGTGGCTAGCTTCACCCAGTGGATGTGAGTGTGTGCCATCTCGTTACCCTATCCTGAAACATTAGAAGGCTAAAGAATGTTGACTGGCCGTGTAAAGAAACTGGAAGCTGGAAAAACCATTTACAGTCATTTTTTTTAACCCAGGTCTTTTAAAAAAATATATATATTCACTTCAATCTTTCACATTATTCTTTTAGTTTCCTTTTAAAGCAATATAACTCATGTTTTCCTTGTATTCTGCTCTTTTTTTACTTTCCTGTCTGCTTGCTGTGCTTCTCATTAATTTTATTGCCAATTCTTCCCCCCTTTTCACCGTTTCCTCCATTCGTCTTGCTGTATTTCTTTAAATGAAATGGCCCATTTATGTATAATTCCTAAAGCCGAGGCTTATAGCGCTATAGTAAAAGTTAAAGCGGTGCAGACTAAACGTTTGGACTCAGAATGATGAAAAACAACCAATCAGACAGCTGGGATGCCAGCCAGCTCCATGATGTAACATCCTGTTGGGCTAAATCCTTTTATTTGAGGGTACCTTGGAGCCTTTTATTCTTCCTCTTTGCATCCTCAAGAAGGCGCGCACGCGGTCTCATATCCTTTCGCTCACCTCTGTGAATGGGAGCGGGAATAATGGGCTTCAGACATCAGAGAGGAAACGACCCAAACATTATTCCAATAGGTTTTTATTGCTGCGATTATTAGATTTCATAAAATAAATCCATTTTAACGGAGGTTACCGCTTGTTTTCCCAGCCTGTTTCAGGGTTGTGGTGTGTGCATGTGCACAAACTCAAACTTTAATGTTTTACGCATGTGTGAGTGAGCATGTGCGTGTTTCTGACATTTAATGACAGTTGTGTGTGCTCGTGTGTGTGTGTTTGCATGTTCGGAGGTACAATAGAGCTATACATTGGTACTAGTTTTGTTCCTCAGCTCTGCTCAGTTTCCACTTAGCATAAAACTATTCCCCTTATTAGTCTGCTCTAATCGGCTGACCTACTGTATGATTGTGTGTAACAGGAGTGCATTAACACGTATTTTCCGCACACGAGCGGGTCAGAGTACACTTTCCATCATGCTGTCATTGCTTAATTATGTCTCTAAATGTTTGTGGCTTTGTTGCATTGCCTTGACTATCTCTAATGTAGTACATGTTAGTGCTGTGTGATACTGCAAATTTTGTTTGAACAGAGGCGGTGGTTTATGACACCAACTGTCTGCTATCTATAATCCAGTTTTGAGATCCCTTCCCAGACGCCTTAACGCCCACTCACATCCTGGGCCTTTTGACCTCAGGAAATCACATGATAGGGTGGGGATAGGTTTCACAATGGGTTCACCCGAAACCTTGGCTGATTGAGACCCACACCCATTTTCACACCTGGGCTCGTGTGATTAGGTAGAGGATCCACAGGGGTCCATGACCCTCTTGGGGGACACTCCCATAAGGCTTTAAATCTGGGACTCTCCACCATTTGCTCTTAGAACTGAAGAAACTTCTCAGATGAGAAGTGAAACGTTTTCAAGAAACTTAAAGAAGTCCAGACACTTTTCTTTCCAAGCTCCTTAGACTAAATGCAGGACTAGAATTGCTGATACTGATATCTGGTACTGATACTTTTAACCTGTAAAGCCAGGCTGAGAGCAGTGTGTCAGCATGTATGAGATGAATCATCATCAATTCGTAAATTCTGAACATATTTTAATGACCATTAAATCGCTGTTGTTTTACTTTCCAGAAGAAATAATACAGTAATTAGTTAACACAAGAAAACACACATTTCCATTCTTTCCTTTTGGAACGGGGTTTTATTTTGAGACATGGACTGTAAATGTGCTCATCTCTGAAGCACTATGGGTCAAGAAAATGTGACAAGTTGACACAAAAGGACTCAAACTTTTTTCATAGTGCATGTCTAAAGTATACTTTTTTCGTTAAAATTTTTTTTTTTTTAATTCAGTGGGCTACATAGTGAACTTAGAGTATAGAAACGAAGTATTGATCCTATCACACTATTTATCTAGCTGATACCGATACCAGCATTGGTATCGGTGTCGGCATTGATAAATATTTGGCTTGATCACCCGACATCTTCATCTTGGTTGCAAAAAAATGGATATCGAAATTCCATCGTTAGTGCCATCATCCTTCAGACTGAATGCAGGTTTTAGGCATTTCCACATTGTTTACGCTGCATTATATTGGCTGTTTTTTTTAAAGTGTATGTGATTGGAGCACGTCGCTCAGAGCTGAAGTGTGGCTCATTATTGTGCCTTTACCAGTTTTGGGACGATGGGGCTTCAGATGCACAGACAATACTTGTTAGTAGAATGAGGTGAGTTAAAGTCATAGACAGTATAAAAGATGGACGTGTCTACTGTGATGTCACCCACTGGTTTGGAAGTCCCATTATGAAGCTTTTAGTTTTCGTTTTTTTCCACCTCCACTTTGGTGCTTCAAAACTGTGTGATTTACAGAGAACATGACAAACAGCATCATGACATTGGCTGCCGTTCATTAATATGTGTGTGGAAACAATCTTGCCCTGCACAAAAAGAAAAAGGAGTCGTTAGTAAATCAGACTCATTCTAAATTAACTTGCTGGCTTGCGTCTGTAATCTGCATAAATCTGCATGTGGCAGAAAATATGGAGATTGCTGCACAACACTGATTCAAACAGCCGAGTGACGCCAAAAGTTACAACTTTTAAATTGAGGAAGTCTTGATTGAATCCATCTATTTTCTTATAAATACATGATGCAACATAATTTCTATTTGTTTGGCCTTCCAAGCATCCTAACTGTTATCTTTATATATCTATATAAGCTATACTTTATATGAATATTAGTCATACCCTTTATATAACCTAATATGTATATATAAATAACTTATTCAAATATGATCATCTTAACAGCTTTTATATATATAAAATAAAGAAGATGATGAGGAGGTGGTGCTGGTGGTCCTGATGGTAATGACATGATGATGAGATGATCATGACAATGGGAAGAGGATAATAATGATGATTATTATTATAATAACTATTATTTATATATTTTATAATGGATGTTGTTATTGTTATTCATTCATTTGAATTCATTTTTCTTTCTCTTGTATCTCACTCTCTCTCTCTCTCGAGCTGGAAATTAACAAAACACAGTGCAGCACCTCCTCTCACACACTGCACATCACTTACATCCGCCTTCCCCATTATTCCCCGAGTCCTAATGTCTTAAACAACTTGTCTTTTTTATGCATTTTTATGCATTGTTTACCTCTGTCATATATATATATATATATGTCTGAAAATGAATTTTCATCAATCCATTTTCTGCTGCTTATCCGGGCTTCGGCTGGAGGGGGCAGCAGTCTGAGTAGAGAAGCCCAGATCCCCCCCCCCCCCCCCCCCCCCCCCCCCCCTCCTCGGCG
>VVHJ01063608.1:39419-62478 GCA_015107715.1 Tylochromis polylepis | reverse complement strand
AAAAAAAAGCATTTCAAAGTTTATCTGAATCTAATTTTAAGCCTCAGCAGCACATGCTTTATAAGGCTTGGCAACCTTTCCTGCATTATTCTTCACGGACAAATCCACATCCCCATGTGTGTATGATTTAACTCCCCCAGAGATGATGTGTGCAACAGATTGGGTTATTGTCAGAGTGCTGGTTTGTTTGTTTTTTTTTTTTTTGTGTTTGTTTCTAGTTTGGAAACTCAATAAGAATATTTGAATAATAACAGTTATGATGCATTTCAGGCTTTTGTCTTCTTCACAGTGTTGTGGAATTCATGCTGATTCATCTGTGGCTTGCGGGACTCGCCATTGGAAAAACCAGACTGGCACCAGACCAAGGGTGAAATCTGGTATTGAGCTCTGGGTTTGCCTTATCTGTTCGCTGTTTACTAACAGTCACAGAGTCCATCTCTTGCAGCAGCTCTGTTATCTCAGCGACCCAGGCAACACGAGCAGAATGCTAGAGCAGCTGCTCTACTCTCAGGCCAAAGTGTGTGCATGTGTGTGTCTCTGTGGATGTGATTTAAACCCTTTCTCATTCATCAACTTATAAACAATGGAGCATCATGTACAGATGAAAACAATCCCACCCATGCAAGTAGTGCAGTGAATGCTTTGTGATTGGTTCAGGTACAAAAGAAGGTTAGGCTGACAAATATTTTGATCCTGTATCCCAGCTGTGACCACAACAGAGACAAAAAAAAACAGAAGTCCCAATTTTAAACATTTATCTAAGACTGTTTTTTTTTTTCAGATTAAAGCCACATTTTCTAAAACTTTTTTTTTTTTCAGAAAACACAACAAACTGAACACTTAAACTGTAAGTGGACAGTTAAACCCCAAATCAGTTTGATATATTTTACCCTCTGGCCTTTAACAAAATCCATTTAGATTATTTTGGTGTCAGTTGCCCAGCTTTGAGAATGTCTGCTGTGGAAATGTCTGCCTTCTCTTGACACTATTGAACTAAATGGGATTCAAAGTTGTGGTGCCAAAAATACATGAAAAAAACCCTCAGCAGCAGGGCCTATTTCCAGAAATCATGACTCAGTTATGAAAAAATAAAATACACAAACTTTGCTGTGAGTAGTTTCATGTCGGAACCGTTTTCTCTTTCATTGAACAATACGCCAAACATCACTGTGCAGAAGAAAGACCCCATATCCTCACGTTGAAAGGCTCTTCCTAGTTTAAGCATGACAGGATGTAAACATTAACCCCCACTCCTCGCCCCCTCAGCTGAGCTCTGATGTAAGCTAGCTCCAAACTTCTTTAGGTTGGTGTATGTAGACAACAGAAAGAAAATACTTCCTACATGAAACTGAGTTTTTTTTTTCTTTTCTTTTTGAGTAACTAGGTCATGATTTCTGGAAAAAAAAGACATTGCTGCTGAGATGTTTAAAAGTATTTTTATTGGCACTTGGAGAAATACAAGGCAAGTACTATCTCTTTCCATTACATTCAAGAGAAGACAGACATTCCTACAGTGAATAACCGTAGAATAACTGGGCTTCTCAAGCAAAACAGTCTAGATGGATAAATAGTAATGCAGGCGCAGAGGAAAAAATATGTCATATGAATTTTGGCAGGACAAATCAGCTTAAAACTACAATCTAAATGCAAGTGTAGCGTTGTAATACAAGTGAGGATAAAAAAAAAAAAAAAAGATGGCAAAAATCTCACCCTGTGGAGGGGGTCATGATGCAGCCTCCACGGTCAACAGTCATCCTGCAGCCGCAGCCGCGCTCTGGGGTGTCATGGTTCATGCCAAAATTGTGGCCCAGCTCATGGGCTAAAGTCACGGCTGCACCCAGCGGGTTGTCGGAGTGATCCTACAATAGAGGGGAAAAAAAGGGAATCCAACATGGTAAATGTGAGTAATTTCGTGCGTTTGACTATGCATGAAGTTATTTAAGCAAGCTATAAGTGAAAAAGAAACCCAACAAAAAAGTGAACTGAAGTGAATTATCACTCACAAAAAAGCAAAGAAAAGAGGAGAGCTGTCAAAGAAGGCCGTTTTTAAGCTGCAGATTCAGAAAACAGTAACTGTCCACCTTGCTCCCTTTGTCCTTCTCCTATTACTCATTCTCCTCATGGAGGCCTGAATTCATCTGCCATTCCACTACCCCTGCAGACCCAATCATACCTGCTGCCAGTGGAGACAGCTTCTGCAGGAAGCCCCTATAAACCTATCTCTATATGACTTGGTGCTGCATTGATAAGCGAGACAAGGGAGACGGAGATGGAGAATGACACGCGCAAAAGGGGGGGAAGTTTCACTTTCTGCTAGTTTTATAGACAGACTTGGTGGGAAGAGCCAGACAGAGATGGGGGCATTTGGAGGGTAACCGAGATATTAAGTCAGTGTAGTGTATAAAGCATGTGTGCCAAGGTGAATGGGAATGGTAGTAAACAATGACAAATGACTGCAATCAAACTGTGTTATTATTTTGCCAAAATTCTGCTGTTAGATAAAATACATCATTTTCAGCAAACTGTAACAAAAAAAGAAAATCACTAACAGTTTTTGACAATCTCCTTTCATTCAGCGCAAAACAGACACATTTTCATACACAGACTGATGGGCAGCATACATTTCTCACAATGATATCCGAAAAATGAAACTGATATTACCCTTATTTTTCTTTCTGTTAGAGAGAGTTGCATGAAAAAACCAGAAAAAAACCGCCATTGACATCAATCTCATGAATGTATAGTACACACAATATATGCAACAGTAACTCATAAGCTTTATTTTGCATAAAGAATGGAAACAAAGGAAAAGCAGTTCGCCTGACTCTGCCCAAAGGTACAAAAAATAAGAGAAAAATCACCGACTGTATCATGCATTTTTTTCCAGCTGTGACTCTGAATACAGATTCCTCACTGCATGCCTATGTATGAGTGCCACTAATGCCAAGCAATACATTAACCTCTCTGCAGGTTTACACAGAGATAAGTAATGTAGGTGACTGCTGGCTGCAGATGAGCCTACGCACAAACCTCCAGTATCTCAATATGCTGTGCAGACCAGAGCATTGAGCAAGCAAATTGGTTAATCCAACTTCTGCCATGAGGAGTGCTTGAAATGGGAAAGAAATGTTAGGATAAATGTTTAAACTAAAAGAAAATACAGAAATATCTGTGACAGCAGCCCAGATAACCTGGCAATACGGTGTTTATATATAAAACACTGGTGATGAATATTGTAATATTCCTTGAAATGTCTGTGTGTTAATGGGCAAGATTCAGACTTTTGTAATTAGGCAAACCCCGAGGAAAAAGGAAGGAAGGAAAGAAAGGCTGCCCATTTACTACTGTGCATCTTACCATGGTTCTCTGCCATGCAGCTTATATGAGAAAATGTCATGCTTCCCTTGAGGACAAGGTCATATGTCAATGTTAAGGACTAGATGAACCACTTCCTGCTGTGATTAAAGATCAGCATCATGGGGAGCTGCACCCTGCTTTTTCACAGCAAGGATGGGAAAACTTGCCTTTGCTTCTGTCATGTTTACCAGTGGGTTGGTGCATCTACACTGTGTGTGTGTGCGTGTGTGTGTGCACGTGCACGTGCGTGTGCGTGTAATTCATAGCTGAGTGCTCCCTCACAAAAAAAGTGTAATATCAGAGTCAACAGCCACAGCCATTACTTTGAAGCTGCTATGAGCTGCTGTTGTGATGGTGAGAATTTGTGGAGATGGTTGCAACCAAGAAATGCTATGATGGGTGTGAAAATAACTCTCAGACGGGAATACTGTACCACATAAAAGTCATTTACAAAAAGACTTAGGAAGAAAAAAAAATATACCATTGTGCTAAAACAAAAAAGTGAGGCTGCACTGAGGAAGATTAATACATTGTAGTGTATGGTTTAAGAAACAGTTCATCTCCTCTTACTGTCCTCTAACTGCTTACGTGGCCCTTTAATCTTGATCCAGACCATCTGTTGTATGTAAGTGATGGGGAAACCAAACATCTGGAGAATCCTCAGTACGGCCACGGCCAGAGGAAAACATCTCCATTAATGGGGGACACACATCTGGGATGAGGCATAATGGCACTGGGATGATAACCGCTTTGTGATTTGGTGTGGATATCAAGTGCTGTAAAAGGCAGAGGAGCCTAACAGGCGGCTAATTTACTATGTGTCGAAATTCAGTGCACCAGGGGTGCGACACAGTCGTGGGTAAAAATGAATTTTTGATTCAAATGCGTGCTGTGCAGGAGCTGACATTCACTCACAGATAGATCAGTTCATCACATAAAAATGTAAATGTGGTTCTGTTCAAAAGTCGAGTCCTTTGATTTAATCCTGTGCCTCACCAATTCTACTAGCAACTGGCTTCTTTTCATTGGCTCCCTGTTAGCTCTGGAAATTAATTTAAAATCCTTCTCCCCACATACAGGCCTTGAATAATCAATCAACAATCTTAAATACCTCTTAGTACCATATTATCCCAATAGAGCACTTTGCTGTCAGACTGCAGGCTTGTGGTTCCTGGGGGTTTTAAAAGTAGAATTCAGCTATCAGGCCCCTCTCCTCTGGAAACAGCTCCCAGTTTGGATTCAGGAGACAGACACCCACCCAAACCTTCCTTTTTGATAAAGCATATAGTTAGGGCTAGATCAGGTGACCCTGACTCATCCCTTGATTAGGTTGCTATAGACTTGGGGTGTTGAGGGACCTCCCATGATACACTGAGCATTGACTTGACTCCACTTGACTCTTTTCATTCCCCAGGTGAAGATGCCATTAAGTTTCATCTTTTCTCTCACATAGTTTGTATTTTGTCCTGTCTCTCTATGCTATCCTTTTGTTTTCTCTATCCCATCACCAACAAACAGTCGCAGCAGGTGGTTGCCCTTCGCTGAGTCTGCTTCTGATGGATGGTGACTTCCTGTTAAAGGGGAGTTTTTCCTTCCCACCATTGCCTAATGGTTGTTTGAAGGGGATCACCTGATTGTTAGTGTTTCTCTTTAATACCATAGGGCCTTTAATTTACAGAATAATTCACCTTGCTAACAGAAACTCCACTGTGCTGTAGCTCTATACAGATCACTGATAAGCTGGAGAGTCACACTGAAAACGTCTAGTAATTACCACATAAAAGAGCAGCATCAGTTTAACCTTCTCCCCACCTTTACGCGTGTTCCCTCATTGATAACTGTCCTCGCTTTCATTCCAGTAGCTGAACTGACATTTAGCCACTGGTATCACTGAATTTATTTCCATTTGTGATCGAAACACCAGGTCACCAAAGCTTGCAGTATCTGTCCAGCTTTAGAAGAATTTTATGAAGGAAGGTTGTTTGATGCATGCTGACCTTGACAGAAAGGGGGTTTAACACGCATCACCACGTGGGTCTGAAAGAGTCATTAGAGCTGCAGCACGAAAGATTGATTGCACGACTGTTAGACTTCAAACAGCAACAGTGTGCATGCCTGAAGAGCAATCCTTCTGAGAGTACACATTTTACATGTTGTTATGTGCAAGTTGATGTTTGTGGTAATGTTAATGTAAGGGAGCGCCAACACAAATGTCATTATGTTTTAAAGCAAGACTTCCTGGCAGGCCTGTCTGCAAATGCCCTTCCAGCAAACAATGAACACCTTTTCTGTGTAAATTGGGTCTGGATTGTGTTAGCCTGCTGAATCTGAACAATGTCAACACTGATACAATCAGGCTACGCAGAGGAAAAGGAGGGTGGAGGCATACTGGGAGTAGTAAGAAGATTTTACACTCACCATGACAATACCTCCAGACTGCTCAGCAGTGCACATACTCATAATGGGTGCCATGCCAATGGTGGTGCCCTGGAAGTAAACTCCACTGCCAAGGAGAGAAGCAGGAGACAAAACTTTTAGAGGAGAAAACTGCTGTTACATGTTTATAGTAATGGTATAAGTGAAAAACTTCAATTTTACCAAGTAGTTTTCCAAATATCAACCAGATATGATTGTTTAATCATATCACGCCTGCCATGAGAATATGTAATTGTTTCAGTTTGACTTTTTGTTAGCAAGACTGTTAAATCCTGCTAACAAATTAAAGGCGTTACATTTTCGATCCAGGAATTTATGCCCTCACATAGCCAGGTAGGGTATCATATCTTCTTAACCACCAAATAGAAATAGTAAAAAAAGGGAAATACAATCTTGATGTGCTCATGAAAATATGGAAGGATTCAGATGAAAATCTGAATCCTGATTTCCTTTTAGATCCATGGAATTCTCAGTCCTGGTGGATGTATGTGGTCTCACCCCAGTCTTACTTCCTGCATGCAGTCTAGGTGCAAATATTAGACTGATTACATTTAATAATTTAGATGTCCACCTTATAAGCTGAGCATTGTCGTGAGGTTTCTGGGGAAGCAGTTTGACTTTTCTCCAGTCTAAGAACTCGTGCAGGGTGGTGAAGGGATCTTGGGTGATGGGACATTTATCAGAGTCGCTCCACACCTCCAGACCCACAAGGGCCACCCGGATGTTCAGGGCCCTGTAGAACTGCAGAGAAGAATTTTAATAAGCAAAAAGAGTCAGTGTGAATGGAAAAGCATGGAGAAAACACAAATGTCCATAACACTGTTACATAAGTGAGACTGTTCAATGGCGTTTCACCTTTGCTCATACAATTAATTGATTTATGATTCTTTTCATCCTAGCAAGCCTAATCAATCACATGGTGCCTTTTAATATATATTTTTTTTACAGTATGAGATCATGTCTTTGCCATTTCCTTAAAGTAAATCTATCTGCCTACGCACCCTGTTAGCTATAGAGACACAGCTCTGGCAGTGGTGTTAGGCAGACTAAAGTCAGCTGCTTTAGTGGGAAATTAATATATCACACAGACGTGCCATTAATCTCTGCTGCCAAAAATATTTCTATTTTAAAAAGGTGATTTATCCCTCCTGTGCAAAGGGGGGAGGATGTTTTACCTTGTCCACATAATTGGCTATCTCTACCAGTCTCTGCTTCACCTTCTCCAAGTCCTTTCCTTGTTTCTGAAACTGAAAACAAAATTACATGTAATCAGTGGAGGAAATTACATTCACAAATAGTGAGTGTTTCATGAGGACATAAGAGACCATCATTTCCAGAACATAGAAAAAAACCCTCAAACCACAACAAAGGACACAAAAAAGCAGTGATTTGTATGAATGAGTTGCTTGAACTATTCACTGGCACTACATTTTTCTGCGTGTTAGGCAGGTTGTCAAGCTGTGACCATCTGGATCTACAAAAATCTCCTAGTGTTAGAGAGGCGAATGGCATGGCCACAGGGAGCAGGTATACTGGCAGCTATGACAGCTTGCAAAGCTTTGGATCCAAACTGCAGCTCAAGTCAGACCTTCCAGTTTCACCCTTCTGTGCATCCAACTGCACTGATGCTGGACTCCATATCTAAGCCTAACAACATACTTGATCCCTTATCCTTCCTTTCATTTCCTTTCCTCCCATTCAGGTCAGTGGCATTAGCAGAGGGCTGTCAGGAGGAAGCCCCACAAATAGCTCCTCAGTGCTTATGGGAGACTATTCACTATCCACATGGTTTTTTCCCCGTTTCCTGTCTGCTCTGCTGGGAAATTGAAAACAGAACTTCCTGTCAGAAAAGAGACCACACTGCTTGTTGCACACTCATCCCTCTTTGCAGCTCCAGTGGGATCTATTCCATAGTTACTACAGCTCACGCTTATACCACAAAAGGATTGCTGTGCTTTCAGTATGTCATCTCTGCTGGTCAAAAACTGCATTTGTGAAGAGAGGCAAGTAGGTGCATTACCTCTCTGTTGTCTGCAACAATGATCAGCTCGACATATTTGGTTGTCTTTTGAGCATGCCTTTTATGCTGTGATAAAAACAAAGATGGGAAAAGTTATTAGGAAATGCACGAGAAGAGGCCTTAGAAGATCAAGACACTATTTCTGTCATTTCTTACTGCTTTTACTTAAAAGGCTTAAGATGAACCTAAAAACCGCAACAGCTGAAAAATGATATTTACATTCTTGCCAAGAGATAGATGAGAAGATAACACTTAAATGTCTGTACACTAAATATGAAGATATAGCCTGGTATCTATCCTGGTATCTGGTTTTAGCCTGCAGGCTAAAACACTAAATAAGCACTGTATATAGGTAAGTTTTACTTCCTGAGTCAGTTCTTAATGCTTGGAAATAGGGGCAGATGGATGCTGCACCTGCTCAATCCAAAGCATTGGCCAAACCTTCTGCGTGAGCCCTTGACTCTGTGTTCTCAACGCTGATAAAATGAGTGTCAAACCCAAGGCAACACCCTGAGGGAACTCATCCAGACAAGAATGCTTGCCAATATACTCATCTTGGTCAAACGCCCATTTATCTTTAATCAGTTCAATGATAGGCCTAACCTTCAGACTCGCTTAATGGTGAAAAACTGCAAACCAATAATGTAGCACTGAGCTGCTTTATCCAGTGACACTGTGATAAAAAAGAAAAACCCAATAATAATCTCACCCTTGCGTGGAAAGACTTGAAGGGGCTTTCAATGTGGTTTTCAGAGGCAACTGAGGACGTGTTGAAGCTGTGGCCGCAGGCTCCGGGGGTCAGTCTGAGCTCTTCCACTCGGTAAATGAAGTGAACTCCGGTGTCATCGCCAGACACAGGCTCAATGATAAATGTTTTGTTTTCAAGTGCGATGAAGCCTCTGCGGAGACAACAGGATAAGTCGGAAAACAAAACCTCAAAGCATGACCAGTCTCTCAAATGTGGAGTTTGATTAAATGGGCTCTCTCTAATGGAATACATAACAACCGGGCTTTTACTAAAACCAGATGTTTGGGTTTTTTTGTTTACGCAAAAGACTCTTTTTTTTTTGTGTGTGAAAGTATCACATCTTTTAATGTCAGATCAGGAATATTTACCAGACATTAATAACCTAAACAAATCTAAACGGTCCTTATGGGAAACTTAACATTTTCTGTTTCCAAAATGCTTCCTTGCTGTTGAATTAAGCAGAACAGATGGAAATGTGCATGCTTAATACTTCAGTTTAAATAAAACTTTGGATTGTGGTTCATTTTGTAGCAACAGCAAGATCATAATTACTGCCCAAATGAGTCCAGATATTTACTGGATCCCATGGTGAGTAAAGACAATGAGGTGTGACATTTCACCAATTCCTACGAGTCACACCAACTTACTGACAGCACGCTTAAAGGCTTAAGAGAGATGGGCTGCTGTGCTGAGCGACTTAAGTAAATATAAACATTGGAGTGGCAAATAGCACTTAAAGGGCAGTGTAGTGATGCTGCTTCAATGCAAAATGATGCCTGAGAGTCTTACCGAAGGCCTGAGCAGGCACTGAGGGTAACGTCAGAGCTGGGATGTGCCTGCACTTCCCCGTGGTAGTAGCAGTGATTCTAAAAGAGATTTTTTTTTTAATATGAACAAAAAAAAACCCCTTTACATGTTGGTGATAAGAAACACTTTTAAAGAAACAAAGTGCCAGGCATTGGATAATGTCATATAAAATGTGTCATACTGAAAAAAGCAAATGAAAAAAGCAGCTTGTCACATTCCTCTCGCTGTACTGCAGCTCTTACCTGAGTTCAAAAGAGCAATACAGTAAAAAAGACACTGGAACTATGCTGGTGCTGTCCCAACTCATGTTCATTTAAATTAGCATGCTCTGAAGAAATCTGTCTACACTCCCTCTCTATAAAAGAAAAAAACCAGGCCATTTAAAATTAATACAACCTATAAAGTTGAAGAGAAAGCAGAAAAAACTGGCATGCATGGGAGGTGACAGTAATATGGTGATTGTTCGCCTTTTGTTAATTCATCAGACTGCTCTAGTGGAAGGAAAAGGGGACATTTAAGGCTCCTCAGAAACAGTGAAAACGCTGTTGTCTGACCACAAGGAGAGCAGAGGAAATGACTCTCATTAAGAGGGAATACAGACCTCCATTTACTGTCTAGTAGCACTCCAGTCCTTTTAAATCAACTGTCATTCCCCACTACTCTGACCATTTCTCATTCCCTATACTGAACTCCAGTAGGAAGAAATTTGGGGTGGGATTTTTACAAAAAGATGAAGTGAGGCAACTCCCATTTAACAAGTTCACTACAAGGTAATGAACTAGGTGGTAATGGATTTGAGAATCATTAGATTAAGGATAAAAATAGAATAGCTATAAAGGCTCTGTGCTCAGGCTATGTTTGACCTAGCTAGATTCACCTTTTACAAAGGATAACATCAGGTAGAGTTAGTGACTGTCTTTGTGTCTCTGACGTTTTTACAGCAGCTAAATGTTGAGTGACTAAATATTTGAATAAAAATACAGAACAGATAATACGGTCATATAAAAAAGAAAGTTTTCATAGGACTCTGAAAAAATAGCTTTTTAACTAAATTTAATTTCTATCATATTTCCTACGTCCGGCATTTTTTTGGGCAACTTATTCCTTAAAACTGCATTATGTCATTTATTCAGGTTTTTGGGGAAGACAATTACACTGATGATGCAGAAATCTAAAAACAGATGCATTAAATATAATATGCTAGGCATAAAGGGTTTAAAAAACATGGAATAATATCCTTTGGACATCTGAGACCAAAGTGGAGATGTTTGCCCACAGTGTATGGTGAAAACCAAACACGGCATATCAACACAAACACCCCATAGTGGCTGGCAAACAGTGGTGGACGGGTGATATTTGGGCTTTTTTTGCAGCCACATGACCCGGGGACCTTGCAGTCACTGAGTTTAGCATGAATTCCTCTGTATACCAAAGTGTTCTAGAGTCAAATGTGAGGCCATTTGTCTGACAGCTAAAGCTTTGAAAGTGGGTCATGTAACAGGGCAGTGATCCCAAGCAGTGCAGCAAAGCTACAACAGAATGGCTGAAAATGAAAAGAATCAATGTGTTGCAATGGTCTGGTCAATGTGCAGACTTCAACCCAACCTGAAATGCTGGGGCAGGACCTTAAGTGTGCTGTGCATAAACCAATGCCCACAAACCTCAATGAACTGAAGCAAGACTGTAAAGAAGAGTTATTGCTGGTTCTACAAGCCTTTGAATCATGGGGTGTACTTATTTATTCACAGTGCTGCATAAATCCCTGTGAAAACTTTCTTTTTCACATGACTTCTTGGTATCTAATTTATTAATTTCCTTTAAGTTGCCCCAATTAACTCAGTGTATAAGTATTAGCTGACATGCACTGCATTGTTCCGACTCTTTTCTGAAGCTACACAATGTCCAAATTGAGTTAAGTATTCTAACCAAAGACAGACAAGAACTGAATAACGTTTTGTTAAACAGCATGAAATAATGAGCCACTGCTAAGCTGCTTAAGGAGTCAATTTACATCCTAATTTAGAGGTCGGCTCAGGTTTGTTTTATAGGTGTGGACTTTCATGCTAGAACAGTAGCAGCAAAATTATTATTTCTGATTTTATATCATTTGTATATGAAAAATATATAGAAATGCAAGTTCAGTACAGCACATTCCTTGCCACTGAATCATGGTTAACACTTGTTCAGCAGGTACTGAGGGTCTCCAGTCTGTTAGAATTCTTCTTACATCCACAATGAAGGATTAAATGATAAACATTTAAAGTGTGGGGAAACTGGCTAAAAAGTGTCCTCACTGTCCACAATTCACCTAGGCAGCAAAAAGGGCAAGAGACTGTGGACTATGTTAAAAAAACCAAACCAAAACAGCTTTTTATAAATGATCAGTTGTGCTTGTATTTTTTCCCCTGAGACACATAAACTGATTTCAACCATCCATGTGTCACACTGAAAAGCCTTGAGAAGTACTTTCTCCGTTTCCAAAGACTAGCAAGCACTTCGCCTCACACACAGCTAGCATGAACACAACATAAAACAAGCAGTCAAGAATAAACCATCTGCTAAAAGGGGATTCCATAATAAAATCCTGATGGCAATGTTGGCTGAAAAACTACCAGCATGAAACACAGCTTATCATCAAGTAGGCCACAGGATAGAGTGTGTTCTCCAACAGTGGGAGGCTTTCAAATACACACTCGACCACATGGAAGCAATTAAAAAAAAACACGACAATAAAACTCTCATTTCTGTCCTAGATTTGATTTTAAATGAGTAAAGCTGGTTCTCTGGAAGAAGAGAAAACTCATCTGTCTTTGTGAATATTTTTAAAGGGTCACTTTTTACAACGTGACTGTGCAGCATCGCTGAACATCAACTTGACCATAAATGTCAAAAGCACTCCAACGCTGCCCTACCGTGAAGTTGTGAGCACTGGTGACTGCACTTCCATCCTCCTGGTAATGTGTCTCGGTGTAATGGCTGGCAAAAAGACCCCTAAGAAGAAAACATAAAAAACCCATTTATTTACTCATTGATTAGAAAAAAGAAGACTTTGTTTTCAGACTACCAAGAGGACTTGACCCTCAGTTGACTTTATATGTAGATTGCTTGTAAGGATTTGGGGGATGATGTGGATAAAACACTTGGCAGTCCGAGGTGGGGAGAGACTTGATTTTCTGTAAATTTATTACGTGATTCATAAGTGTCCTTGAATCCCCTGGCATTCAGCATGAACAAGTTGAACCAATGCTGATGTAATTTCTCAGCATGTGTGAGTGTGTGTGTGGCAGGGCGTGGTCTGCGGTGCCGTGCGGTGGAGATGGCTTCACCTGCACGGCATCTGCAATCACGCCTCGCCAGCCTTAAAAAGGGTCCTGATCCTCATGTTGTTGGTGTTGTTGTTGGTGATGTGTGCAGCTGGCAGCGGGAGAGCTGCAGCCGCTGAGTGTGTAACAGCAACCGTGAAAGTGTACAGTGTTTATTCTGTGTAAGAATAAAGATAATGTGGACAAACATGGAGGTGTCGTGGGGTCTGCCATGGGTCCGTCACAGTGTGTGTCTGTGCATATCTTTTCAACTGTGTGTCACTTGTGTGTGTGTGTGTGTGTGTGTGTGTGAGTGGGTGTGCTTTCCTCTACAGGCCATAAACAGATGGACATGGAGAGATCCACCCTGAGCACTGGCAAAGGAGGAGCAGGAACACCCATTTTTTGCAGCTGTATAGTCACATTGACATCAGGCAGGATGACCTCAGGATGTGTGTGTGTTAGAGTGCATTAGAAGAAGAGAGGGAGGTGGAAATACCCAGAAAACCAACAATGATTTCTGCAAGTCTGACATGAGAACACCTCAATATATGTGTATTATGCCAAAGGTGATTATATGGCAAAACAGTAGTAGCAAAAACTAAATCACACACATACCCCACAGTGCTGTGCCACCCCATGCAACTTGCATGTACCAAAAACCAGAATTAGATGAGTGGCAATGGTGAGGCATTAAGCCAATAGTGTGTTTTTTTTCTTCTTCCATTCTTCAGGACCATTTAATGTCTTATCTGGATATTTACAGTTAATTATTTTATCACCCGTTTATAGGAAGATCAATCCTCTGTGCCCCGAGCCTGACCACATTTAAACTTCATTAAATACTTATTATCGCTTTAATGTGCCTTATCATGCCATTAGCAAACTCTAAACCAAATCTGATAAGCCAAGCGGTCAGTAATCACTTTGAAGAGCCCGGTACGTCTCATAAAAAGTTGATGACACATCAGAGGGTGCTGCATGCTTCACGGAAAAGCCCAAAATATGTATCTTAATAGTGAACGTGTAAAAGCGGCGTTAAATAGTGGCGCTCGGAAACAGCCACAGCACAATTATAGGAAGACACACTCAAACGGCTCTGTAAAGATGGGATTTGTGTCACGTGAGCAGTAATTCCAAGCAAACGCTCTCGTGCTGTATTTTTTTGGGACATGTTGGGAAAGCCAGCTTAGGGGCAGTGTGGCCACTGGGACTGAGACACGCTGTGGAAAAGCTGCAGGATTTACATGATGGAATCTCCCTGTAATCAACTTGTTGGCAAGAGTACACAGAGTTTATGAGGCCATGAATGTTTACTGTGTGTTTGCAGAGAAATTCCTCACTGGTTATCTTACAGCTCAGTTGGCGTGTATCTGTGTATCTTACACTGCTGAAGACGACCGTGCTTCTGTTTCTCACTGCTGCAGCGCTCTAATGTTGTATCATGTATCTGACCCAGTACGCAGAATGGTCATGTTTTTAACTTAAACAAAGCTACCTAAGGAAGAAAGTGTACACTTCCACATAATTAAGCAATTTTTATTGGCGCCAACAGCCCACCTCAAGTGCTGCCTTGAATTTTCTGTGATTATGTTACAAAAGACAAAGTGTTGACATTTTTGAATCATGTGGAAAATAAATACATCTTTTACTCATCCCTATTCCACGTGAGAAAAATGACGGCATACTGTGAGGATTGATAACTTATTCCGTAGCTGTTACTGCTGAATAAGCTGAAGGATGTTTTACGCTCTGTGGGATAACTCTATATCTACACCACTATATTACACCTCCACATAGAAAAACACATTTTCTTTTTCATTTTCATTCCTGTAATTGTTTAAGTCAATAACCACAGATTCTGTGGTCCTAACTGTGTGTTGCGATTCATTAGACACAGTGTAGTATCTAATTAACAGCTCACTAATGGTCGCACAGGTTAATTGTGATAAATGACGGCCTGTTTAACAGCACCCCTGGGAGGCAGAAAATAATATTTGTCTTAAAGAATAATCTCCCATCTTACATGCGCCTCCTTAGATTTAATTTAACTTTTCTGAAATAACTGCATGAATTATTGATTGTCTCTAAAAAGCCAGATGAATAGCTTTCTACAGCTGCCTTTTGAGGCTAGAGTACTGCTCATGCGTGTGATGTTTAAATATAATTAGGAATATGATTCACTATTTGGAAAGGACCTTCCAGTAAATCTAAATCAAGACTCCCACATATGTTTGCAGGAACACTCATTGTGTTGCTGAAATAGCTGATCTAGCCTTCAAAATCCGACGTCCCGTAATGTCTCAGATGAACATACAGTACATTTCTGTTTCCATTCCATCTGCTGGCATAAGTGGATTGTTACACTATATCCTACACAACAACTGAGGCCGGCAAACACATGACTAGCACAATGAAGGGACAATACAGACAAGGACAGCATAAAAACTCATTACAGCAGACCACAGAGGACCCTTCTTCATTTTAGAGGCATGAAACAAACTGGCCGATGTTATTTTCTGCCATATCGGAAATTATAGGAGATGAACTGTTGTTGTCTGTGAATTGAGCAAGTATTTTGATGAATTTTATTTAAAAAGAAGAAATCAAATCAAACAGACAAAGTCTCACTACAACAGTGTGATCGATGAAGCTGAAACTAACTGCATCACTCGCTGTTTGCACAGATCAATGTTTATAATAACATCTTTCTCTCTTGATCCAACGTGTACGACGTTCTATGCAAGTGCAGAAACTCATTTGCATACATGTGACTGTGTCTCATGTAATAATTCACCATTACACAAATCCTCTTGAGCATGGAACCATTTGAGAGCAATGTGGCTCCTCTTGCAGCCTCTCTACTTCCTTTGAAGAGTGCTAACTTCAGTGATTTCTTTTAATCCCCTCTCCCCCACAAGCCTAACCCCTAAGCCTTCCTATAGCTGCTACTTATGGTAGCATATGCTAAACTCCAAAAAGAGCAAACTACTACAGAAGCAGAGGCAGATGAAGACGAGAGAGGAACTAAAGAGGTGTGGCTGACAAGTCTAATTCTATTTCCACATACGGCTGCGTTCCAAATTGATTTACATACAGCTCAGTGTGCCTTCAGCTAAGGCTTGGCTGTGGCTGTGAGTGCACCAGAGTGTACAAGCCAGCAAAACCAGAGAAAACTAGGGAGAGACAGTGGTGAGGGTGGGAGGAGTGAGGGAAGCAAACAAACAAAAAAATTCCCTGAACTACATAATTAAAGAAAAGCCTTCCTTTAATCTTCTTTACTGGCTTCATAAAAGAGTCATCGTGTCCATTTCTGCATTACTTTCATCTTGGTTGTCTCACTGAAATTTAAGGTGTCAGGTCAAAATGTTGGGCAGCTACACAGCTGAGGTGGATGAGAATATCCTTAACGTTGGGGGTACAGAGAAATTCAAAATGACATCTGATGATAGTGGCTGATAAAAATTCAGAAAAATGCCAAACTTATTACATATTCAACTTTGGGGAAGTGGACTGTCTCTTCAGAAATTGATGCGAGCCATGTAATAGCTGTTGAGACGTTTCACACTGAAATAAAAATGACCTAAGCTGATATGTGGGCAACATTTGTGCAGCATTTTAGAACTGTGTAATAATCTTAGTTCGTGTGTTTCCAGTGTTTCCAGACATTATTGTGATAATGTTTGCTAACTTTACAGGTGCTGCTGCTGTAGGTTGAATATTTTCTCCTGTAATCACAGATCACAATAAAAGCTAATCTAATTAACTGGTACTTATATAGTGTTTTTCTACTCACTTTAAGCACTCAAAGCGCTTTCTAACTTCATGGCTCATTAATCCATTCACACACACACATTCATAAAAGTGCTTTTTCCTAACCTAACATTCACACACTCACACCCTGATGGGATGCATTGGGGGAAACATGGGGTTCAGTATCTTGTCCTTACTTTGGAAGAGCCAGGGATTGAACCACCAACCTTCTGATTAGCAGATGACTAAATCAAACAGACAAAGACTCTAAATCCTGAGTCCGAGCCACCCCAATCTAATCTAATTTATAAGGATTCATCACCAGGGAAAAATAAATGCCTATGCCAAACTTTGTGCCAATTCATCAAGCAGCTGTTAGGATATTTTGATGCCAAGAGGGCATTTATATGGATCAATATCCATACAGCCTTTTATGATAAACCACCTTGTATTTGTTAAAGTTATTAAACTAAAAAAATCCAACCAGCATACGTTGAGACTCTACCAGACGGGCAAAGGGTTGGGTCTCATAGTAACACTCATAGTACCACCATTAGCGAACCTAAAGAGTCACATTCATGGATGAGCAGACTAAGATTTTCCATTATATATGCTCCAGCAGGCACTGGATGAATATCAAACATGCAGGCTGATGGGGCAGGCCTATTTAAATATTGACTGACCAAAGCAAAGATAGCTCCTTAATGAGTCAAGATCTCTCTTTGCTTAGGAAGAAGTCACAGAGGGAGCAGCTGCTTGACTATTAAAAAAATCCTGCAGCGAGTCCTCAGAGGTCCACATGATGACACTTTTTCCTAAAATAAAGTGCCCCTGCACATACAAATGATTAAATCTCTAAGTGACCGTGTCCACAACGTACAAACAAAGTTGATTTTTCATATCCAAATACTCTTTCATCCTTCTCAGTCACCAAGATGGTTCAGTTTTTTGTTCAGACAGCCCTGTCTGTCTGTGTCCCTTACCTCAGGCTTCATGGCATTGTGTGCTCGAAGTGGCGCCTAAGGCAAGTGAAGTCATCACATCAGTAAAGTAAACCGGAGAGGGAAAAACATTGTTCCCTGTGCTTGAAAGCAGAGGTGAATGATGAATTATGGCAGGGGCACAGTTAGTAAAGGTTGTCACTCTCTCTCTCACACGCTCTAAAAATAACAAAAATCACAGGTAAAAAACAGAAATATCTCATAATAAACTTTAAAAAGCTTTTTCCTGAACATGACACTTCAATGGCCATACAGTTTCTTTCATGATTGTTTGATTTGTTACCTAAGAAAATGAGGACTGTAGGCTGCATAAATGAGGAATATCAGACATAAGTAAGAGGAAATAATGGTAAAGCTGTCTTATTTGTTTCCTTGGGGAATAGGAGAAGTCTGGGGTGTCAGTGGCTGATGGGAAATGGAGAGGCTGTTTTAAAAAACAAGGACTCTGATGACACCAATACACTGCGGGTATCCATACTGGATTGCCCCACTCTCCTGATCACTTTAAAGCCTGAGTGAAAGGTGATCGTATTACTGTACAGCAGGTGATGTTTTAAAGCACTCAGTGATAATGGAGTCACTTTCTTCATTCTGAATAAGCCTTCTCCCTCTGAAACCCAGCATGTCCTTTTCAACTCTAAAGGGTTTTATTTTCTTTTGTAGCCTGATGAAGGTAACTGTATCTTTCATGCCTCCGGATATTTCTTCTTTTTACCCATTCCTTTTTTTTCCCCTGGCATTGCTTTTTACTGCTACGGAGTCTTAAGAAATGATAACAGAATTTGGATAAAAATGAAAGGCTGCAGGTGCAAAACAAGGATTAAAAAGGCTACGGTGTCAAACCCCAAACCTTTTGATATTTCTAATGAAAGCACACTTCAGTTTGGGTGGGAAACTTTGCAATTTCTACTGAAGCTATATCACTGTTATTATTTTTCCTCGCTCGTCAACATAACGCCAAGCACTGCAGCTAACAGTGGTGAGGCGCAGCAGGGCTGTTAGAGAATGAACTGTTTCATTGCTGCTGGCCCACACGTCCGGAATTTTTAATACCAAAAAATAATTCCCACACTAAAGATATTTTTCCTCATAACTGTACAAAGAGCATGATGTCATACTCTCCCTGCTCCCATTAAGGGGGAATAAATTTTCAAATCAGTGTGAGGGAAAACGTGCTCATCTATAGCACAGCAAGAGTGAGCCCTGTGCACAATTTCAGGGCAGTCCTCTAACTTCTCTCTGGGTATAGTTTGCTGCGAAAATGTAGGCCCAACCTGTCCATCTTGTGCAAAATTAGCCTCTGGTGTTTGTATCTTCTCTACATATCGCACCACTGAGGCTGTTTGTTGCAATTAATGCTCCGAGTTCAAGCAACTAAACATTAGACTGCTTGTGAAATGTGCAGCTAAAGGAGCTCATGAATTCTTTATAACCCTAACAATGGCGTACAGACTATTTCTGGGCACAAGATGATGATGGCACAAACTCAAAATGTTTGGAGGCAAGATCTGCGCCACCAATGGGCAGCAAGCCATAAACACTTTATATCGTAAGATGTTAGCAAAATGTGCTTTCAATAGAAGAGTGTATAGAGATTACATGCTAGAAATCCAATCTTAACATCCTTGTGACTGGAGGATTTGAAGTGTTTTGTGCATTTAGGGAAAAAAACCACAATAACTTTATAATGTTATTTTCATTCTACTATTTTTCATTCTGCTTTTTATTTTTCCTGCTTATCCCAGTCCATGTTTCAGGGGGTATCAGTCTAAGCAGAAATGCCCAGACCTCCCGCTCCACAGCCAGCTCTAGCCAGCAGAGCAATATAATCTCTCCAGCGTATCATGGGTCTATACTGGGATCATACCCTAGTTGCCTGAAACACCTCATCCAGAATGTATGCTAGTCATATCCCCTCAATTGGCTCCTTTCAGTGTTGAGGGATAGCAGCCCTAATCTAAGCTCCTCCAGAATGACTTTGTTTCTCTCTCTATCTGTAAGAGAAAGCCCAGACACCCTTCTGAGCAAGTTCAGTTGCCCTACTTTAAGTCACTACTTACACCCTGTGTTAAGTGTAGAAATGTAGACTGACCATTGGATAGACTTGTAAAGTATCTACATTAGTGTAGTCATCGTACCAATCCGCCTTCCAGTCTCCCAATCCCTTATGGAAATCAACAAGACCCCAAAATATCCAACCTCTCCTACTTAGGGCAGCAAGTCATTCCCAACCCAGAGAGAGCTCTCCACCCTTTTTCAACTGAGAACCCCAAATGAAAGCTGGAGATCATCTATCAATGAAGCTGACAGAACTACATCATCTGGAAAAGCGAAGAAAAGATGCTGAGACCACAGACACCCTCCACCTCTTGGCTGCACCTTGAAAATTCTGTCCATAAAGGATGTGAAAAGAATCGGTGAAGAAAGGAAACCCTGGCGTGTTCCACTCAGTGGGAAAGGGTCTGACTTATTGCCAACAATGCCAAGCAGACTCTCACTATTTTTCACTGAAGTGCTCCATAACAATGGACCCATATTACTGAAGCACCACCCACAGGACACCTCAAGAGATACAGACTTCTCCATGTCCAAAAAGTAGGTTGGTTGGGAAAGCTCCCAAATAACTCCCAAGGATGAAGATAAAGAGCTGGTATACTTACTTCAGCTTTCTATAGTTAGTGTGTGCCATTTTCTATAAGAAAAGACAGCAGAGAGTAACACAGTGACAGCAGAAATGTCTCAAATATATCTTACAGAACTTTACGTGAGCATTATCCTTTAACTAGACAAGGGATAGTAGAAAAAACATAAATAACATCAAATTTTTTAGAAATGCCTGAATATCTGATGACTTAGAAGCCAATGACTTCTAAACAAGCAAAACACTGTAAAAAATCTCATATTGTAACTTGTGTCTTTAGCATTTGTCCCATTTGTCCCGGTTCTGAACAGTTTTTTTTCTCTTCGTTTACTGCTTCAATATTCCCATCCATAACAAACTACACACCGGAACTAATGAGAGAGTAGGGATCTTCAAGGGAGGTGGCCTATTATTATTCATTGAAAAAGAGTAAACAAATGCATAAATGTTAATGTCAGAGAGTTCCTATCTGTCCAATTAATCTATGGTGGTTCCCCTGGGCAGCCTCATTGTTCAGCCATACTTTTTTTGCCTTTAGGGGAAATTTGCAATTAAGAGCTGAGCAGAAAAGACATTAAAGATGTCTTTCATTTTTCCCCTCCCTTTGATTTCTGTCTTCTTCTGCCATTTCTTTTGTAAAAAAAAAAAAAAGAGAGAAAAAATAACTGGTGCATATCATCATCAGCTCTCCCACAATCACATTCATCCATCACATCCGGCACTTTTCCTCCTTTCTTAAATCTAAAAGTTGGGAGGAAGAAAACTTTAAACTATAAGCTGCAAGGGGCACGTGTGGTGCATTAGGCAACTACTTTATTATAACATGCTCCACTGACTACACATGTCCCAGACCATCATCTCTCCAGTCTCAGACTGTATGAGGCATTCTTCCCCTCCTCTTAAAAAACGTCTCACGTCATTAAACCCACTCTTTACACTTCCACAGATCCTATACTGATTCTCCAATAAGATAATAGCATACAATCTTTCATTCTCCAGCCCATTACCCTGCAAACATGGTGGAGTTGGTAACTTTCACTTGGCACGGATGTATCAGTTTAACATAAGGATCAGGGTGAACAGTCTGTCACTGACGCTGATGCAGTGTAACATAAGTCGTCATGGTTGCTGGGTATTGAGCAGGAGATGCCAATTATTGTATGGGCCATGGGTGGTAAAACAATGAAGTGCTTTTAACTTAATCACAGCTCCTTTTCTGAGTTTCAGTGGTTCACTGATACTTAGAGTACAGAAAGTGAGAGCAGTCTGGAGCACGCCTGCGTTTTAAATATATTTAATGCACTACGATTCATTGCTCACTGACCACAGGATATAGACGCCATAAAAGTAGCTGTCGCTACAAAAAAACCAAACAAGGACGGTAAAAGGGTTAAAAAAATATCACCGCTCTTATATCACTAAAAAATAAATGTAAAGTAGTAATAACCTTAAAAGATTAAGCACTGTTTATTAAGTCTTTGGCCATCATCTTCAGTATTTATATGAAACTGTCACATTAAAGAGGCTAAATTAATTGCAGAGATTTGGGAACACAGTGCTTAGATAAACAGGGCAGACTGTTAAGCATTACACAAGGATTCATTCAGCCCAACTATAGACATAAATATTTTACTTCCATTCATTATTTCATTAAATTAAGTTTTCTAAACTTGATCAGTATTTAAAAAGGCTTGTCAGCATGAAATGTTTGGGAATTAAATTCTCCAAAGAGCTTGGACAGTCAAACTAAATTTAAAAGCTATACACTCACTGAACACTTTATTAGGTACACTGTGATAGTACTGGGTTAGACCCTCTTCTGCCTTCAGACCTGCCCTAATCCTTTGTGACACAGATTCAATAAGGTGTTGGAAACATTCCTCTGAGATTTTGGCCCGTATTGATTTGATAGCATCACAAAGTTGCTGCAGATTTTTCAGCTGCACGTCAATGATGTGAACTTGTGAACTGGGACAGACATGGTCAGCAGCAATATACCAACTTGATATCAGGCAGGATGGATCCATGATTTCATGCTTTTTATGCCAAGTTCTGATTCTACCATCCAAATGTCACAGCAGAAATCGAGACTCATCAGATCAGGCAATATTCTTCCGATCTTTCGTACGAAGTATAGCCTCACTTTCCTGAACCTACTATGGTCTTCTACTACTGCTACCATCTGCTTCAAGGCTCCTTATGTTGTGGATTCAAAGATGCTCTTCTGCATACCTTGGTTGTACTAACTGGTTGAGTTACTGTTGCATTGCAACAACACGGCATTTTTTCCCAGTGAACTGCTACTCATCGAATATTTTCTCTTTTCAGACCATTCTCTGTAAACCCTAGAGATGATTGTGGGGGAAAATCCCAGTACACATCAGCAGTTTCTGAAATACTCAGACCAGCCCACCTGACACCAACAACTGTGCCACAATCAAAGTCACATTTCCTCCACATTCAGACTCTCGGTTTGAAATTCAGCAAGTCGTCTTAAACTATGTCTACAAGTAACATTAAGTTGCTGCCATGTGACATAGATATTTGCGTTAACAAGCAGTTAAAGCAGTGTACCTAAGAAAGCGGCCAGCAAAGGCTTGTTACTATCAATCTACATGTGTTAACTTCGTCTTTTAAGGAGCCCTCTGGTAACTTGAATTACTGTAAAAGTCTAACATTCATGCCTGCACATGCCTGCCATAACATGGCACAAATCTGAGATGCATACTAATGGACAGGCACACGCAGCATTATGACCAAGTATGTTTCTCATACGTGTTTCTGAGTTCACTTATTAAAAAAAGAAAAAAGAAAAACAAACAACAACAAAAAAAATCATGGCAGTTTTGGATAATTCTCTAAACAGTAACAACATGTACATAAAAAGTGCTTATCTCACAAAATTGGCTTCTAATTTGCAATACGATTAAGACGTGTCAGTGATTAATTTCCACTATTCCCAATTCAGAAGAGAGGCTGCAGTACATGCTTCTG